>AWOL01S0093206.1:5276-15846 GCA_000715115.1 Nicotiana otophora | reverse complement strand
GGTGGGTTGCTCTGATGGTAAGCACCCTCCACTTCCAACCAAGAGGTTGTGAGTTCGAGTCACCCCAAGAGCAAGGTGGGGAGTTCTTGGAGGGAAGGATGCCGAGGGTCATTTGGAAACAGCCTCTCTACCCTAGGGTAGGGGTACGGTCTGCGTACACACTACCCTCCCCAGACCCCACTAGTGAAATTATATTGGGTTGTTGTTGTTATTGTTGTTGTTGTTGTTATGTTCATGTTTGAATATGATCAAACAAATTTAATGCCATGAAATATATTATAAAAATAATAAATAAAGTAATAATATAAAGTTATTTTAATTATAAGTAAAATACTTAGGTAAAGTTTATTATATAGTATATAATATAGAAGGTATTACATAAATGAGAGAATTTATATAATGCCAAGGGTACAATAAACTTTTCAAGTAAAAATATTATAAAATCTGGCCAATGTGACTTTTGTGTTACCTAGAGCTAAGTAGAATATTTTTTGTGTAACAAAAGAAAGAAAAATGACTTTTGAGTAACGAACACTGTAAACACGTAATTTTTTCCCGACGTATAAAATCTCTCCTAAAAAGGTCAAAAATAGTTTTATACTTGTTTTAGATTTTTGTAGGATTGTTAGAGAATTTTTCTCTATTTAATTTTTGCAATATATTGCATTTTTGCATTTTTCTTTAGCTTAATTAGGAGTAGCTTAAATCATAAAATGTCAAAAAATATTTTTTTTCTTTTGTTTTGTTGAATTCTAACACTTTAGTTGCATTTTTAGGATTTAATTTCATCATTAGATGCATTAGTTAAATACATAAAATCGCAAATTGCATTTTAGGTTAGTTAATTAGTTGAATTAGTCCACAATTAGGTAAAATAGATAAATAGGCTAGCCATACAAAAATTAGATTCAATTAAAGTTATGGACATACGTATGATGTGTACGTAGGCACAAGTTGCTACAAGCGGTTGAGACTAATACCGTGTGTGGCTAGAGTTTGCAAAAATCTAATATTGAAAAGAGTTGGGCTTGCCTCCTCTGCACATTAATTTGGGCCCAAAAAATCGGTGGCCCAATGTCTCAAATACCCACACCCATCCAAATACCCGGTCCAATAATATCCACCCACCAGTCCATCCAAACGACGCAGTTTCTCGACAAACGATGGCGTTTGGTTTCAAGTTTTCATTTCAACAACGCCTCTCATTCATTCTCAATAGACGGATCCCTCCCCCTATTGTTTTTGGAACCCTAGCCGTCACCCCATAGAAACGAGACCCCCTCCCTTCTACAACAAAAACCATGCTGCCCGCCTCCCCTTCGTCACTCTGTCGCTAATACACACTCTTCCCTGACACACACACGCTGAAGCCTCTAGTAACAAGTGGGAATTACAAAGTTTAGAGCTAAAATTCAAAAATTGCAAAGCTAATTTTCAGTTTCAAATCCTTGTCTTCTCTCACATTTTCTGGGGATTTCAGAGCTTGATGGATCTGTAGAGCTTGTTTCGAAGCTGAGAGTTTGATTTAAACTCAAATCTCTCTTCGATTCCGCTGATTTTACTATTTCGGGAACTGCTGAGTTTCGGTCGAGTTTGCCTCTGCCTTTAGTCGGTTTATTCGAGTATTCTTTGTTCAACCAGGTTAGTTTTCAAACTCCCTTGTATTATGCTTTTATTTACTGATTAAAATGGCCGAATCTTTATTTCATTTTTCTAGAACTGCTCAGCCTGATTTTTGCTAGTGCCATGTATAATGAATGTATATTTTGATCCAATTTGAAACATAACATGAATACATTAAAATTCCTCTTCTCGATTAGGTTCCCGTGTCATAGTCATGATACATAACCCCCAATTCGAGTGTGTGTTTCACGTGACTCGACCTCAACTTCAAATAATAATTAAAATCAACATGTTGTAAGTCATTGCTAAAAATTACTAAAATCAATTGAATTAGGGTTTTCATTGTTAGTAGATTAAGACAGAATGCTTAGAATAGCAACCCAGTTGATATTCGGCCCGCCAATTTCAAAAGTCGCCACAATAGATCGATTGAATTACCACCACCACTTGCTCCTCTCCTCTCTTTCTCCGACCAATATCCCCAGCTGTGTAAGTTCCTAATTTCTCTCTCCCAAGTAATTTAGCAATTGACTTACAATGATTTTTGTATGCTTAATTTCATTAAAGATAAATATTTATGATAGAATTAGGAGTTCTAGTTCTTGGGATTTAAGTCTTAAGTTCAATACATCCACCAAATCATCCTAATATACTAAAAGGGATTTTCTTTTCTCGTTACAGTTTTAACTTTTAAGTCAATTCAATTGAGAAATACCCTTTTCTAATCCTTATTACTGTAACCAGAATTGCTCCATTAGGTTAAATCCTGTCCTAGTTAGTGTATGCAGTAGGTCCTTTGAGCTAAATGTTATTATGTCATGGATTAGAATGTTTTTGTATAGGTTTCAAACTTAGAAATGAAAGGAAACAAAAAGAAAGAAAGATGCTTTAATTATATTAAGAGTGCAAGCCGAGTGAAGAAAATATTCCATTTATGTATTGAAAGATTACTTGGTTGATAAATTTCTTTGTTATGAACCTCAGTTGCTATTGCTTTTCTTCTTTTGTCTGAACAGATTATTGTCATGTACTATTTCTGTAGCTGATGCTCTTTGGTGTTGGAACGGCAAATTCATTTTGTTTCAAAGGAGTATATATTAACTCTACTATTATAGTTGGTAATATTTTCAGTAGAAGAAGTTTTTGTACAATGAAAGAAGTTGGAACTGATAATGCCTCGAGTTTGCTTACATCAGAATCTGTGGGAGAGGCTCCTGTTCTACATCCTGTGTCTGTCAGAGCAAAATGTTCTTCAAATGTTCAATCAACCCCAGAAATCGAAAAGAAGTATGTCCATGGTGTTTATGATGCCATTGCTCCCCATTTCAGTTCCACTCGGTTTGCAAAGTGGCCTAAAGTGTCAGCTTTCTTGAACTCGTTATCTCCCGGTTCACTCATCTTAGATGCTGGATGTGGAAATGGGAAATACTTGGGGTTAAATCCTGATTGTTTCTTTATTGGCTGTGACATTAGTGCTGCTCTTATTAATATATGTGCAGATAGAGGACATGAAGTTTTGGTTGCAGACGCTGTGAACCTACCATATAGGACTGGTTATGGTGATGCAGCGATTTCTATTGCTGTGTTGCATCACTTAAGTACTGAAGATAGGAGGAGGAAAGCGGTGGAGGAGCTCGTTCGTGTTGTTAAAAAGGGTGGGTGTATTTTAATTACTGTCTGGGCCAGGGAACAAGAAGACACATCGTTAGTTGAAAAATGGACGCCACTTAACCAAAGGTATATAGCAGAGTGGATAGGACCAGGAAGTCCTCGAGTTCGCAACCCTTCATCTCCTCGCACCCTTGAAAGAATCCCAGAAGCAGAGGAAAATGGTGCTGGGGAGCAGTTGAAAGACCTGCATGCAAAGTCTTCTAAAGTAAAATCAGCTGAAGTTATGGACTCAACCTCTCAGGATAAAGGCCGTTCTTTGCTTACTGGATCTGGAAAAGGATATGCAGAGCAACAGGAATTCTTTGTTCCTTGGCACTTACCTTATCATCGAGCTGAAGTAAGTGGGGCTTCAGCTGTTGCCTTAGCTAGTGGTTTGGCAAAGAAAGATGATAAGAAGGCCTCTGTGGTGTATAATAGATATTACCATGTTTTTAGTGAAGGTGAACTTGAAAGGTAATTCCTTTTCTATTTTATATTAGAAAAGTAAAGAATTTCCCCTAATTTTCTTGTTTGACTGATTTCATTCTGTCAAGTCGCTATATGTTAACAAATGCTTATCATGGTTGTTTAATTTTATAATCTATAACATGATGACTGAATGTCGTTACACTTCTCGCAATTGTTTTTTCTTGTGACTAGGAAAGTGTAAACAGTTTGTGTCATTCTTTGAGTAGAAATTTAGTGTACAATCAATGCTCTGGCAATAATATGTTCATAGAGTTTGAATCTCTTAAAAACATATGATATTTGGGAGGTCACAAGAGCAATGAGTTTTAGAGTTCTGATTATCTCATTATATGCGATGCTAGGAGTCTCTTTCATCCTTATTCAGAAGTAATTTTGACGTGTTACTGTTCTCTCCCAATATGTAGTTCTGATTATCTCATTATAGGCGATGCTAGGAGGCTCTTTCATCCTTATTCAGAAGTAATTTTGACGTGTTACTGTTCTCTCCCAATAAACTGAAGTGCATGCATATAGATGAATGAATGAAACAAAACAAATCCAGTTGATCAGTTTTTCTTGATAAGTAAAAATAGGTTCTTTTTTCCTTATTGCAGCAGGGCTTCTGCTTGTTTGTCTCTGAGTCATTTCTGAAGTTCTTTTATTGCTTCTTTCATCCCCCTCCCTCATGGACTGAAGGGAAAGGATTTTGAGTATTTGGGGTGGGGAGTGGCAAGATGAGGCAGTACTTCTCTGTTATGTAGTTTCGCAAAATTAAAAGTTTGACCAATTTGTAACAATGAGCCGCACTAATTGACATGTTCTGTTCTTCGATAGGTTGGTGTCTGGTCTGGATAATACCATTCTCGTTGATAGATTCTATGACAAATCAAATTGGTGCATCATTCTTGAGAAAACATCGTGATAGTGTTGAACTTTTCAAATGATTCTTGCACTTCCATTTGGCGAAGTCAAATCTATTACCTGAAGACAATTACCCTAGTTGTGAAAGGGTGATATTGTCTTGATGCAAGGATTGTATTGTACAGATTATGGAGGTTATCAACAGAAACATGTCTAGTTTTTCATTCTCCGCTGCTCGCTCGATTGTTGCCTGTATCTCTCATCCTGGATTCCTGGTGTTATCACGTGCCTGATGTGGTTATGCATGACAGTATCTTGTAAAATGCAATTATTTTTTAAAGATTTTGGGTGACAGGCCTGAGAACAAGGGGTTTGATATCCCAATAGTTACTTCAGTTTTAGGAGATAGCATTCTCTTGAATAAATTTATGGCTTTGTTTTTAAGGGAACTGGATGCATTTCACAATACTTAGCTGAGTTCATTACTGACCATAAAAACCATCCCTCAAGTTTACGGGTTGGACTAAACTCCTAAAATATTACAGTAATCATAAAGTGTTCTCCAAGTAAGCAATTTAGCACTTTAGACTTTTTAGTCCAACTATTAAAGTTGCTACATGTATTTATCTTTTGACATTTTTCAGTCCAGTTGAGTACCGGGTAATTTTTGCATTCTGCTTTTATCTATCTTCCCATAAGCAAATGAGAAGTCGTAGAGTGTTATTTTGGTTTTAGGCTTTTTTCAATTACATAACATTATTAGTCACCTCTTCAAAAGTAAGTTGAGAAAGATGCACCCAAAAGAGTGGATTAGTAATCAATGAAGTAACTATACTATTTGGAAATCTAGGTACAAATTCTAGCACCGACAAAAAAAATGATGATTTCTTTCCATATGCCTAATTTGTGATGGATAGAATTCTCTGTATTTGTGCTGGTTAAAGGTAACATGTATTCAGTGGAATATAGTTGAGGTGAGCTGACCTGGCATAATCACTACTAAAGAGAAAAAAATGTATGCAAAGAAAGATGATATAAGAGATTGATAGATGGTGATTAAATTAATAGGAAAGACTTGAGCATAAGGTCTCAGATCTGGTGAACTCGTAGCTTTGGACTTCAAAGTTTCAAGTGACAATAAAGAGTCGTATTTCACATTGAACAGTAATTGTTTTGTAGAAGATTGATGTGCGGGAGCCGGGAGCCGGGAAATGATGTTAAATGAACTAAAATTTCATGGAATTGCATGTTTGGAGGATGTTTTATAGTTATTGTAATACCTGAGAAATAAATTTATTCCAACGTAGTTCTGGGAATAACCTCCACTCAAACTTAGCATCGTTAATATATTGTTCGATTCTTGTTTGTCTTTTTGGCATAATTAATATTGTTCATAAATTGGGGGAACATTTATGTACTCCCTCTGTTCATTATACTAAAAATATATTTTTACTTTTGCTTGTCAAAATTAACAAATCAAGAGAAGATCATATTTTTACTTTTATTTTACCCTTATAATTAATTACTCATTTCACAAATCTATTTTGAAAAAATGACACTGTATAGTTGATCTTAAAATAATAACCGAATATATATTATATATGTTATATACAAAAATTATACATTCTTTTGGCTATCGAATATAAATAGTTTCTGGCGCGAGCTAAAAGTGAAAAAAGCCCAATCTCAAAATACTATCATTATTATGGGAAATATAGTAAAATATGCATTTCATCTATTATTTCTTATCCATTGTGGACAAATAAAAATAGACGAAGAGAGTAATATTTATTCATGCAGAATATAATAATGTGAAATAAAAATAGGAATTTTAATAGTATATAAATTAAATAACTAAATTGAAAATATCTCTAACATAGTAAACGGTAATCAATAGTTTTTGGGGTTAAAAAAGCAGACTGTTAGAAAACCTATTTTAATCACACACTGTACTAATTTTGAACGGAAAAGGGCTTGATGTGTCCGTTATATTAGTTATAAATTAGATCTAGGTAGCCTCCGTTATACTATTAGAAGGTTTTTGCCCATGCCGTTACCCATTTAAATATATCTACCCCTCCATCTAACGGTCAACTCGGACCCACTTTGAAAACGACATGTGGAGGCCATCTGTTTATCCGGGTCATTAGCAACCCATAACATTTAAAACCAATCCATCTATCCGTATCCAAAAATGTGTTATGCCCCTACAAAAGATTCATTATATAAAAAAAGAGAGAATACATAGTTTACCCATCAACCTTGTAGCAAAATCTCTGTTATACACCTTTCTTTCACCGAAAATTTTTACACACTCAACCTTTCAAAAGTGTGTCTAAAACACAATACTTTTGACCAGATAGCACTTGCATGTTTACACACACAAAAAAGCACGTGAAGCCCATAAAAAATCCTATTTTTTGTCTCCCTTCCCCACAGGAACCCTCCCTTCCCTCTAGTCTTCTTCCTGAGACCACCCTCCCCCATCTTCTTCCCCAAATAGAATTTTTGAAAGAACATAAAATTTTATATCTAAAATTGAACGATTTTTGTTGTTTTATTATCTAAATATTGTGAAAATTATTTATTTGTGATAGATTTAAAAGCTTTAGCAGTAGTATTGAAGGTTCAGTATAAAAATCTAGAATCCACCATTGTTGGGGTATCGAAAAAAGCTTGTAAATTCAATTGGGTCTTGTTCATTATTGAATTGTTGAACTCAATTTGTTGCTCGATTATTTTCGGCTAGTTGTTTAGATAGTGTGATTGAATTTTGGTGTTGTTGGAAACTTTCTCACAAACAACTATGGTGGCAGCAACAATGATGCTTAAGATGGAAAATGGGAAGATGGATTTTAATTGTAATTTCTAATATTTTCCCCCCTTTTAAGATCAATGACACGCTATTTAAAAAATTGGTCAAGAACAAAAGTGGTGTGTCTTAGACACACTTCTGAAAGTATAACGATCCGATCAGTCGTTTTGAGTATTACAACCTTGCTTCCCCCTCTACTGATTAAATTGTACTTTACAGTTGTTATGTGAATTGCCGGGGTAAATGGTTCGGGTCCGATGAGGTTTTGGAATGAATTGGAATACTTAGTTCCAAGGTTTAAAGCTTAAGTTAAAATAGTAACCGGATATCGACTTATGTGTAAACGACTCCGGAATAAAGTTTTGATGATTCCAATAGCTCTGTATGGTAATTTTGGACTTAGAAGCGTGTCCGAAAAATTATTTGGAAGTACGTAGTGGAATTTGGCTTGAAATGCCGAAAGTTAAATTTTTGGAAAGTTTGATCGGGGGGTTGAATTTTTGATATCGGGGTCGGAATCCGATTCTGAAAATTTAAATAGGTCCGTAATGTGAAATGTGACTTGCGTGCAAAATTTGAAGTCAATCAGATGTGATTTGATAAGTTTCGGCGTCGTTTGTAGAATTTGAAAATTTTAGAAAATTTATTAGGCTTGAATCCGTGTGTAGTTCGTATTTTTGAGGTTGTTTGATGTGATTTGAGTCCTCAAGTAGGTCCGTGGTGTATTTTTGAACTTGTTGGTGTATTTGGACGGGGTCCCGAGTGGCTCGGGTGAGTTTCGGATGGTTGACGGATCAAATTCAACTTGAAACATTTCTGGAACTGCTGCCTACTGGTGTGATCGCACCTACAGAGCTTTTGATCGCAGGTGCGAAGCCGCATGTGCACGAGATCAGTCACAGAAGCGGCCAAGTGTGGAACTGGGCAGTGCTCGTAGGTGCGAGGAATTTTCCGATGCGGACTGGGGCTGGCGTGAGGCGACCGCAGGTGCGAAGGGGAATGCGCATCTGCGAGCCCGCAGATGCGAGAATGGCGCCACAGATGCGAGATTTTAGAGGGCCGGCTGTTTTCGTAGGCGCGCATTTTTGTCCGCAAAAGCGGATGCACAGGTGCGAGCCCAGGCACCGCAGGTGCGGAAATGCCTGGGCAGTGTTAAAAACGAGGGTTCCGAGAATTTTTCTCATTTTTCGATTTTGGAGCACGATTTGGGCGATCACAACTTGGGAAAAGTGTTCTTAATTCCCTTGTGATTATATTCCATGAATTAATCTTCATTTTTGGTGTAAGATTATTGAATCTTCAAGAGAAATAGAAGGAATTTTCTATAATGTCACAAAACGAATTTTTCAAGTTTGAATACCGATTTGGAGTCGGATTTGAGTAAAATTAGTGTGGTTGAACTTGTAATTGGATGGGTTGTCGTATTTTATGAGTTTCGTCGGATTTCGAGACGTGAGTCCCATAAATAATTTTTGGGGCGTAATTTTGGATATTTGTGGAAAGTACTAGCATTTTGATATGAAATTAATTCCTATAAATTATGTGGACTGAAGCAAATTAATTGTTACTAGATTCGAGCCATTCGGGAGTTGATACGCGCATAATGGGATTTCTGGAGCATTATTTAGCTTGCTCGACATTTGATTCGGCTTGTTTGAGGTAAGTAACTCATCTAATCTTGGAGTTGAGGGTATGAACCCTGAATATATGTATTTTGTGAATTGTTGGGAGGTGACGCCCATGCTAGGTGATGGGCGTGTGGGCGTACACTATAGAAATTGTGAAATAATTATTTCTGTAGAATTTTATAGTTAAATAATCTTGGCATTTTCCATGCGGTTTTATGTGTTAAAGAAATTGAGCTGAAAAGCATATTAACAATCATGTTGAGGATATGTGCCAGTATTATTGGGAACAACAGAGGTCATATTGCCGTGAATTATTGTGTTAAATTGAAAATTCATACTCACTCATATTCATTTCTTTGCATATCATATCTCAATCTCTGTTGTTATTTATTGATACATCATATCATCATTTTGGGCTATTTTTCATGACATTGTGAGCCCGAGAGACTGGAGAGATTGATGACTGAGTGAGGCCGAGGGCCTAATTTGTGAGGATATTTATGGGATCGGGCTGCACGCCGCAACATGTTGCATATTTATGGGATCTGGCTGCACGCCGCAGCATGTTTGATATCGGCCGAGAGCCTGATTCTGAGGATGAGTGTGGATCGGGGCTGCCCGCCTGCAACATACTTTATTATTATAGCACGTGAGTTGTTCGTGCAGCACGTGGGTTGTCCGTGTAAATTATAGCGCTTGGGCTGNCGGAGTCTGTACACACTACCAGTGAGCGCAGGTACCTACTGAGTGCGAGTTCTGAGTGCCGAGTGCTGAGTGACTGGGAGGCATGAGTGATTGTGAGGTATGCCTGAGTGGCAATAGTGATTGTGAGGTATGCCCGAGTGGCAAGAGTGATTGTGAGGTATGCCCGAGTGACTGTGAGGTATGCCCGAGTGACTGTGAGGTATGCCCGAGTGGCACTAGTGACTGTGAGGTTTGCCCGAGGGGCTGTATATGAGTGATGTTCTGCCCGGGGGCCGTTTATGATTTTATCCTTGAGTTGCATCGCATTGGCATGCACACATGACATACAGGCATAGAGATGTATTCCCTCGTGCTGTACTGCATCACATCATTCATGATTTGTCACACATTTTTGACAGATGGGCATATTGATGCATTTGTTTTTACACGGGTTATCCGGAAGTAAAATGAAACATCTTATTTATTATTGACAAGATTTTGGGTATAATGTATTGTTTTCAAACTATTCATATTTTTGGCAACTCCGGCAAACGATTTGGGTTTTCACTGATGTATTTGAAAGGAAGAACTATTATTTTTGAAATCATGATTTGGCCGAGCATTTTATCTGTGAGTTACTTCTGGTATTATTTGCTTTATGTTATTATGGACTATTGTGGACTATTGGTTATGGACCCGACCTTGGTAGAAGCTCGTCACTACTTTCAACGTACGACTAGGTTTGTTACTTACTCAGTACATGAGGTCGGTTGTACTGATACTACACTTTTGCACATTGCGTGCAGATGTTGGCTGTTGTTGTTGCTATGCTCGATGGTTG
>AWOL01S0093202.1:4532-18793 GCA_000715115.1 Nicotiana otophora | reverse complement strand
TTGGAAAATTTAGAAAAACCTCTTGGTTTGAATTGAAGATTTGAGGGTCGAGTTGAGGTCGGATTTTGGTCAAATTGGTATGTTAGACTCGTGGTTGAATGAGCTTTCGAATTTTGTAACTTTTGTCGGGTTCCAAGACGTGGGCCCCGCGAGGCAATTTTTGGATGAAATTTTTGGATTTTTTATGGAAAAAATTATATTTTCATATGGAATTAATTCCTTCAATTTTTATTGACTGAATCAAATTATTTGTGGCTAGATTCGAGGCGTTAGGAGTCCAATTCACGAGGCAAAGGCATAGCGGAATAAGAAATTACGCGATTTGAGGTAAATAACTGCCACGACCCAAAATTCCACCAGAGACGTCGTGATGGCACCTAGTCTCTAAGACTAGGTAAGCCGATTTCAATTATATTTTGAACCTTTTGTTTTTGAATTAAATAAGTAATCAAAGCTAACATCGGAACAAATATAAAAAAATACAACCTCCCAAGACTGGTAGTACTGAGTCACGAACTCTAACTGAATACATGGAATGATCACGAGGACCGAATATGCAATATTGTTTGATTACAAATTAACAGTACAATGAAATGAAAAGACCCCAAGGGACTGCGATGTCCAAGCAGCTCTACCTTGAATACTTACGATCCCGCTTTAACTCTGCTTAAGTATGATATCTCCAATACCTAGTTCTGCACAAAAATGTGCAGAAGTGTAGTATGAGTACACCACGATCGGTACCCAGTAAGTATCAAGACTAACCTCAATGGAGTAGAGACGAGGTACAGTCAAGACACTCACTAGTCTAATAACCTGTGCAATATAATATACAAAATAATAGAAAACAAATAACATCAAGGCAGCATAAAAAAATCAATGATATGCACAGTAAGACAATAAATTCACCATAGATTATCGCTCAACAATTAATAAATATAATTACACCCAGTTACATCAAATTCTTCAATTAAATATCTTTCACATATAATTCTTATGAATAAAACTCTTTTTCAAATATATTTTCGTCGAATAAATATCTTTCAAATATAATTATTTCATATAATTCTTCTTGAATAAAAATCCTTTCAAATAAATATTTTGAATATAATTCTTTCGATTAAAGAGTTCCCATGTGACACCTCATTTCAGAATCATAAAAATACGGGTCTCGGCCCATTTTTATATTTTTCGTAAATACGGGTCTCAACCCATTTTTCATATTTCCACGGCACCTCGTGCCCATAATTAAATTATCATATTTTTCCGATACCTCGTGCCCTCATTTCATATCACATTTGCACGGACAATTCACGTGCCAAATATCATTATCATTTCATCACAGCACCTCGTGCCCACATTTCATATCACAACTGTACGGACAATTCACGTGCCAAATATCCACATTATTTACTCACGGCACCTCGTGCCCACATTTCATTTTATAGTCCGCATGGCCATAGCCACAAGCTCTCAATTTCAATATAAATTAGATTGTTATCAATTTACCAACAACAAGACAAATTGCACAAGGTATAAAATAAACGCAAGAAAATCACAACACTACATGAAAATCATCAACACCACAACCCCACATCATCACATATCGTCCCTGACAATAGCTACCCTTATCACTCTTATTGCCACCCTTATCGCTCCTATAGTCACTCTTATCACTCCTATAGCCACTCTTATCGCTCCGCCCAGACAACTCTTATCGCTCTTATAGCCACTCTTATCGCTCCGCTCAAACAATATCAATAGCCACCCTTATCGCTCTTATTGCCACCCTTATCGCTCCTATAGCCACCCTTATCGCTCCGCCCAGACAATATTCCAACAACACAACAACAATGAAATGCCACCCTTATACCCACATAATATCAACGGTGAAATGCCACCCTTATCTTCTCAAAATAATAATTCACACAACACAATAATTTACACAATAAATTATCACGGCAACATAACAAAATCAATTCACATTACAGTTTGCTCAATGGCCACAACAAATTCCAAGGATATAACAAAATCAATTAATTTCACAATAAATAGCCAAAAGCTCCACACAATGTGTACAACACCCCAAAACAACCAATAGAGATAGAAATTACTCAACATAAAGCAAAATCTTCATTAAATTCAAATTTTCAATAATTATATAAATACCTTTTCTTAAGCTCATTTAATTAATTATTTGCAGAGAGAAAATCCATAATAAAATTAAATTACAATAATTATCAAACCAACAAATTCACGAAATTACATAAATAATCAAGTAACAATTACATTAAATTGTCATATAACAACAGATTCAACAACAATAAGGATTTAGGCATGGCAAACAGATGATTTAATAATTATCCACGATTACCCAATTTACTACACAATAATGCCTAAGACTTTAATCCAATAAAAATTTGCACATATAAGACCGAGTACGTACTCGCTACCTCGCGTACACGGCTTTTCACATTTCACAAATGGCACGTAAGACTCGATGCCTAAGGGGTAATTCCCCCACTCGAGGTTAAGCAAGACACTTACTTTTTTAAAGTTATGCCGATATTCCAAAATCGCCTTCTTGATTGAATTGGCTTCCAGACCGCTCAAATCCATTCAAATCAGTTGTATAACTTTATTAAAATTCATCGGAAACAATTCCGAATAATAAAATGTCGACTTAAAAATTTAATCCAAAAGGTCAACAAAAGTCAACGCGGGACTCGCACCTCGTAACCCGACATAATTTTTATAAAATTCGAATACCCATTCCGATACGAGTTCAACCATACTAATTTTATCGAATTCCAATAACAATTCTACCTCCAAATCTTAAATTTTCCTTTTTGGAAGATTTTACAAAAATCTTGATTTTCCTCCATTAAATCCGAATTAAATGATGCATTCAAAGGCATAATCATAGCAATTAATCAAAACTGGATAAGAATCACTTACCCCAAATACCCACGCAAGAATCTCTCCAAAAATCGCCTTCTACCGAGCTCCAAATTTGATTTTGAGTTATGAACTCAAACACCCGTTTTTGGGACTTTTAATTCTGCCCAGATAGGCCTTCTTCGCGTTCGCAAAGGCCAAAACCCAACTGCCCCAAATCCTTCATCGCATTCGCGAAGGGTAACTATTTCTGCACCATCATTTCCTCTTCGTGTTCTTGAACGCGAACGCGAAGGAGCTGGTCAGCTAGTCATCGCGAACGCGGCCCCACTCTTCCTTTCTTCTTCACGTTCGCGTTGCCTTGGCCGCGTTCGCGAAGGCTTGCCCAGCTCCTTCTTTGCGTTCGTGTCCCCTACTTCGCGTTCGCGAAGGCTAAACCAACATCCCCTCAAATTCCTCTTCACGATCACGGGACTCCCTTCGCGTTCACGAATAAGGAATCTAGACTTTAGCAACAGCAGTCCAAACAGCTCCAATTTGGTCCGAAATCACCCCGAAACACACCCGAGCGTCTCGGGACCCCGTCCAATCATACCAACCCGTCCCATAACATAACACGGATTCTCTCGAAGCCTCAAATCACATTAAACAACATCAAAATCATGAATCAAACCCTAATTCAAACTTAATGAACTTTGGAACTTCAACTTCTACCATCGAAGCTGAAACACATCAAATAAATTTGGAATGACTTCAAATTTTGCACACAAGTCATAAATGACATAACAGACCTATTCAAATTTTCAGAATCGGATTCAGACCTCGATATCAAAAAGTCAACCCCCTGTCAAACTTTCGAAAAATTTAACTTTCGGCATTTCATGCTTAATTCCACTACAGACCTCCAAATAATTTTCCGGACACGCTTCTAAGTCTAAAATTACCATATGGAGCTATTTACATCATCAAAATTCCATTCCGGAGTCGTTTTCTCAAAAGTCAACTCTCCGGTCAACTCTTTCTATTTAAGATTCAAATAAAGGATTGTTCTTTTAATATAATTCTGAATCTTCAGTAAATCAAACTCGATCACACCCGCGGGTCATAATTTATATTGTGAAGCTGCTTGAGACCTTAAGCCACTGAACGAGGCATAAATTCTTAAAACTACAATTCGGGTCGTTACAGTAACAATTTTAAATTTGGTCATGAGGGTATGAAACCCCTGATTATGTGTTATGTGATTGGTTTTGAGGTGACGCACATGCTAGGTGACGGGCGTATGGGTGTGCACCGTATGAATTGTGACTTTGTAAAATTCCATGGGACTTTTTAGTTGAATTATCTGTTGATATCCGTACATTCTCTATGTGTTAGGGAAAATTGAGCCGAGACTCGTATTAAAAATCATGCTTAGATATATGTTGTTATTATTGGTATCCACTGGGGTCATTTATGTGGTTGAATTATATGTTCAAATTGTAATTTTGCACTCAGTCATGTATATTTATTTCATATCATATCTCCGTCTCTGTTCCTATTTACTAAAATATCATATTATCAAATTTTGGGCTGATTATCATGACTTTTGAGAGCCAGAGAGACTGGAGAAGTTGATGACTGAGTGAGGCCGAGGGCCTAATTGTGAGGATATTTATGGATCAGGCTGCACGTCGCAACATGTTTTTATTGATTTATTCCATGATTGGCTTGATATAGCGCTTGGGATGAAGGAGCCTCTCTGGAGTTTGTACACACCCCTAGTGAGCACATGTACCTACTGAGTGCGAATGCCGAGTGCCGAATGTGAGTGTCGAGTGATGAGTGACTGTGAGGAATAAGCGACTGTGAGGAAAGAGTGACTGTGAGGAAAAAGTGACTGTGAGGTTGGAGTGAATGGGAGGACTGAGTGACTTTTACTTGAGAGAATGCATTGATTTCATTATTTGCTACATTTCAGCTGTCATATATCACTATTTTGGAAATTTCGAAAAAATATTATTTTCTGTTTCGGTCAAACTTGATATGAAATTTCAGTGAAATCTTAAATGTTGAACTTGAGAGCATGCCTACTCTTTTATATTGGAAAGTACTATATTTGGACTTAGTTGAGAAGCTAGTCGCTACTTTCAGTTCTTTATTTATTATTGTTACTTACTGAGTTGGTTGTACTCATACTACACCCTACACTTCGTGTACAGATCCAGGTGATCCCGGAACAGTGGATGTTGATTCTTTCACACAGTCGATTTTTCGGAGATTTAGAGGTAGGTGCCATGTTTTGCAGACATTGTCACTCCTTCCCTATCTTTTTGTTTATTGTATTTGGTCTCAGATTATTATAGACCGTATTTTTCAGTCTTGTAATGTATAGATGCTCGTGTACTCAGTGACACCAGGTTTTGGGAGTGTGTGCATCGGTATTTGCGAGACTTATGGATTGTGTTTAAATATTATATTTTCAAACTTAAAAGAAATTATTGTTTATCGAGGTTGTCGGCTTGCCTAGTATCGAGATAAGCGCCATCACGACAAGTTAGGATTTTGGTCCGTGATAAGTTGGTATCAGAGCCTAGGTTACATAGGTCTCACGAGTCATGAACATGTTTAGTAGAATCTTACGGATCGGTACAGAGACGTCTGTACTTATCTTCGAGAGGCTGCCGAACCCTTAGGAATATTTCACTTTCTTGTATTCTATCGTGCGAATTTGTTGATTCTGGAAAACTAAAATTTTTATTATTCTATTCTGTCACATGTGGTGAGGACGCGTACTACCGGATCAGACGGTCAACCACCAGTGCCACCAGTTAGGGCCGCGAGAGGCCGAGGTCGTGGTAGAGGCCGGGGTCGAGGTAGAGGTCGAGGTGTCGCTCGTACATCAGTTGGAGCAGCACCTGTAGCACCACCAGTTGCGCCAACTCAGGAGTAGATTCCAAATATAGTTGAGCCGGCGGGACCCGCTCAGGCACCAGTTGTGCCCATTAAGATTCCATGCCTACAAGAGGCTTTAACTCAGATATTAACAGTTTGGATTGGCCTTGCTCAAGTGGTTTCGGCTCAGGACGCACCAACCACTTCTCAGGCAGGGGGAGGTACTCATACCCCTGTTGCCTGTGCTCCACAGCAGGTAGTGTAGGGACTTCATATGCCGGGGCACTACCAGCCCAGCCAGCTGCAACTGCTCATGCCCCGGTAGTCCCCGTTATGGCAGATGATGAGTAGAGGAGACTTGATAGATTTGGGAGGCTTCGACCTCCGTCATTTAGCGGTGCTGAGTCAGAGGATGCTCGGGTTTTTCTGGATAAGTGCTAGTGGATGCTTCAAACAACATGTATTCTGGAGACCAATGGGGTCTCGTTCACTACTTTTCAGTTTACTGGGGTTGCCTTCAGATGGTAGGAGGCTTATGAGAGGCGCATGCCAGTTGGTGCAGTACCACTTACATTGCAGGAGTTATCCGTTCTCTTTTTGGAGAAGTTTGTGACGCAGTCTCATAGAAAGGAGCTGCGCAGACAGTTTGAACAGTTATGTTAGGATGGCATGTCCGTGACGTAGTACGAGATGAGGTTTTCTGAGTTAGCTGGTTCCCACTACTAGGGAGAGGATTAGGAGGGTGATTGACGGCCTCACATATCAGCTACAACTACTTATGACTCGGGAGAGAGTATCTGGTGCTACTTTTGATGAGGTAGTTGACATTGCTCGGCAGATAGAGATGGTTCGTAGCCAAGAGCGTGGAGAGAGGGAGGCTAAGAGGCCTCATGGTGCAGTTGATATCAGCGGTGTTCCTTCCGGGGGTTAGTTTTACCGCGGTAGGGGTCGTCCTTACAGACACGCTTAGACGGGTCATCCAGTTCACCGTGGTGCATCATGCAGCCAGGGTTCATATAGTTCTCATCAGGGTCAGTAATCTCTCAGTGCCCTGCCAGTCCAGAGTTCGTCCTGTGCTCCTTCAGTTCAGGGTTCATTTGCACCGGGTGCTTCTAGTAGTTTTTCTGGTTCTCGGGGCCCGATTTAGTACGCAACACCACCAGTACCGGGGATCTACTTTAAGTGCGAGGAATTTGGGCATATATGGAGACAGTGTCCTCATCTCTCGGGAGGTCCAGTGCAGTAGAGAAGTCAGACTACGACTTCAGCACGAGTTACTTCACCATCCACCCAGCGAGCTCAGGGTGGGGGTCAGTCAGCTAGGGGTCACTCAAGAGGGGGAGGCCGATCAGGTGGCGGTCAATCCCGATTCTATTCTTTTCCTGCTAGGCCAAATGTCGTTGGCTCAGATGCAGTGATCACATGTATTGTCTCAGTATGCCACATGGAAGCTTCTATATTATTTTATCCTGGTTCTACTTATTCGTATGTATCATCATACTTTACTCGTTATCTAGATATGCCCCTTGAGTCCTTAGTTTCACATGTTCGTGTATCTATGCTGGTGGGCGATACTATTATTGTGGACCGTGTATATCAGTCTTGTATGGTAACCATTGGAGTACTGGAGACTAGAGTTGATCTTTTATTGCTCAGTATGGTTGATTTCGATGTAATCTTGGGTATGGATTGGTTGTCTCCATGTCATGTTATTCTGGATTATCACACAAAAAACCGTGATGTTAGAAATGCCGGGGTTGCCGAAGGTCGAATGGAGGGGTTCTCTAGATCATGTTCCCAACAGGGTAATTTCTTATTTGAATGCCCAACGTATGGTTGGGAAGGGGTGTTTTTCATTGTTGGCTTTTGTGAGAGATGTTGATGCAGATACTCCTACTATTGATTTAGTACCGGTAGTGAGAGACTTTCCAGATGTATTTCTTACAGACCTGCTGGGTATGCCGTCCGACAGGGATATTGATTTCGGTATTGACTTGGTGCAGGGCACTCAACCCATTTCTATTCCTCCGTACCGTATGGTACCAGCTGAGTTAAAAGAATTAAAAGAGCAACTTCAGGAACTTCTTGATAAAGGGTTCATTGGGCCTAGTGTGTCTCCTTGGGGCGTACTGATTCTGTTTGTGAAAAAAAAAAGATGGTACTATGTGATTGTGTATCGATTACAAGCAGTCGAACAAAGTTACAATCAAGAATAGGTATCCTTTGTCGCTTATTGATGATTTATTTGACCAACTTCAGGGAGCAATAGTATTCTCCAAAATCGATTTGAGATCCGGGTATCACCAGTGGAAAATTCGGGATTCGGACATTCTAAAGACGACATTCAGGACTCGTTATGGTCACTATAAATTTATTGTGATGTCATTTGGGCTAACCAATGCCCCAACAACATTTATGCACCTGATGAATAACGTATTCCAATCGTGTCTTGACTTATTTTTTGTGGTATTTATTGATGATATCCTGGTGTACTCACGTAGCCAGGAGGAGCATGCATATCACTTGGGTATTGTATTACAGAGACTGAGAGAGGAGAAACTATATACCAAATTCTCTAAGCGTGAGTTCTGGCTTAGTTCAATGGCATTCTTGAGACACATAGAAGAAGATAGAGGCAGTTCGGAGTTGGCACAGACCATCTTCAGTTACTGAGATTCAGAGTTTTCTCAGCTTAGGCGGTTATTATCGTCGCTTTGTGGAGGGATTCTCGTCTATTGCATCACCTATGACTAAATTAACCCAGAAAGGTGCTCCGTTTAGGTGGTCATATGAATATGAAGAGAGCTTTCAGAAGCTCAAGACACCTTTGACTACAGCTCCAGTATTGGGGTTGCCTTCATGTTCAGGGTTTTATACTATGTATTGTGACATGTTGCGTATTGGTCTTGGCGCAGTGCTTATGCAAGACGGTAGGGTGATTGCCTATGCGTCCAGGCAGTTAAAGATACATGAGAAGAATTATCTGGTCCACGACCTTGAATTAGAAGCTATTGTTCATGCCTTGACAATTTGGCAGCATTACTTATACGGTGTCCATTGTGAGGTTTATACTGATCACCGGAGTCTACAACATCTATTTAAACAGAAGGATCTTAATTTGCGGCAACGAAGGTGGTTAGAGTTGCTTAAGGATTATGATATCATCATTCTCTATCATCCCGGAAAGGCCAATGTGGTGGCCGATGCCTTGGGCTGTAAGGCGGAGAGTTTGGGCAGCTTAGCATACTTACAGGTAGCAGAAAGGCCTTTAGCTTTGGATGTTCAGGCCTTAGCCAACCAGTTTGTTAGATTGGATATTTTCGAGCCGAATCGAGTTTTAGCTTGTATAGTTCTCTGTCTTCTTTATATGATCGCATCAGAGAGCGCCAATATGATGATCCCCATTTGATTGTCCTTAAGGACACGGTTCAGCACAGTGATGCTAAGGAAGTCACTATTGGGGATGACCGAGTATTACGGATGCATGGAGGGCTATGTGTGCCTAATGTAGATGGTTTGCGTCAGTTGATTCTATAGGAAACTCACAGTTCGCGGTACTCCATTCACCCAGGTGCCACCAAGATGTATGAGGATTGAGACAGCATTATTGGTGGATGCGAATGAAGAAAGATATAGTTGGGTTTGTAGCTCGGTGTTTAAATTGTTAACAGGTGAAGTATGAACATCATAGGTCAGGAGAATTGCTTCAGAGACTTGAAATTCCGGAATGGAAATGGGATCGTATTACCATGAACTTCATAGTTGGGCTCCCATGGACTTTGAGGAAGTTTGATGTTGTTTGGGTGATTGTGGATCGATTGACCAAATCTGCGCATTTTATTCCAGTTGGTACTAATTATTCTTCAGAGCGGTTGGCTGAGATTTATATCTGAGAGATTGTTCGCTTACACGGTGTGCCAGTGCCCATCATATCAGATCGGGGCACGCCGTTTATATCACAGGTTTGGAGAGCAGTGCAACGAGCATTGGGCACACAGGTTCAGTTGAGTACAACATTCCACCCTCAGATGGACGGACAGTCCGAGCAAACTATTCAGATATTGGAGGATATACTACGTGCTTGTGTCATTGATTTTGGAGGTTCTTAGGATCAATTTCTGCCACTCGAGGAGTTTGCTTACAATAACAACTACCAATCGAGTATTCAGATGGCTCCGTATGAGGCTTTGTATGAGAGACGGTGCCGGTCTCCGGTGGATTGGTTTGAGCCAGGTGAGACTAGACTATTGGGTACTGATTTGGTTCAGGATGCTTTGGAGAAGGTTAAATTGATTCATGAGCGGCTTCGCATGGCGCATTCTAGACAGAAGAGTTATGCTGACCGGAAGGTTCGTGATGTTGCTTACATGATTGGGGAAAAAGTTCTGCTCAAGATTTCACCCATGAAGGGTGTGATTAGGTTCGGGAAGAAGGGCAAGTTGAGCCCTCGGTATATTGGACCTTTTGAGAACTTAAGAAAATTGGAGATGTGGCTTATGAACTTGCCTTGCTACCTAGTTTGTCAGGTGTTCATCCAGTATTTCATGTATCCATGCTTCGAAAGTATGTCGGGGATACGTCTCATATTTTGGATTTCAGTACAGTGCAGCTGGACGGTAATTTGACTTATGATGTAGAGCCGGTGGCTATTTTAGACCGGCAAGTTCGAAAGCTGATGTCAAAGAACATAACATCAGTGAAAGTACAGTGGAAAGGCCAGCAAGTCGGAGAAGCTACTTGGGAGATTGAGCAGGAGATGCGGAGCAAATATCCACACCTATTTGAGACTCCGAGTATGATTCTAAACCCGTTCGAGGACGAACGTTTGTTTAAGAGGGGGAGAATGTAACGACCCGACCGGTCGTTTTGAGAATTTTAACCCTGTTCCCCCACTTACTATTCAATTTATGCTTTACAGTTGTTTTATGATTTACCGAGTTAGTTGATTCAGGTCTGTAAGGATTTCGGAGTGAAATGAGACACTTAGTCTCTTAGTTGAAAACTTAAGTTGGAAAAGTTGACCAGATATTGACTTATGTGTAAATGACCTCGTAATTGAATTCTGATGATTCCAGTAGCTCCGTATGGTAATTTTAGACTTAGGAGCGTGTTCGAAAAATTATTTGGAGGTTCGTAGTGGAATTAGGCTTGAAATGGAAAAAGTTGAATTTTTGGGAAGTTTGACAGAGGGGTTGACTTTTTAATATCGGGGTCGAAATCCTATTATAAAAATTTTAATAGGTCCGTTATGTTATTTATAACTTGTGTGCAAAATTTGAGGTCAACCAGACTTGATTTGATAGGTTCCGGCGTTGTTTGTGGAAACTTGAAGTTTCAAAGTTCATTAGGCTTGAATTGGAGTATGATTCGTGGTTTTAGCGTTGTTTGAGGTGATTTGAGGGTTCGACTACGTTCGTATGATATTTTAGGATATGTTTGTGTATTTGGTTGAGGACCCGAGGGCCTCGGGTGAGTTTCTGATACTTAACGGATCGAAATTTGGACTTGGTAAACTTCTAAAGAATGTTGGTTTTCTGTCACTGGTTTCCTTCTATGCGATCGCGTGAGAAGGTTCGCGATCGCATATGCTTGTTTGAGCAGAGGTGAGATTTGTTCAGTGTGATCGCGTGAAGGCACCCACGATCACGTAGGCTTGTTGAGGCAGTGTTGATTTTGTTCTTCGCGATCGCGTGAGGTCAACCGCGATAGTGTAGGTTGGGCCAGTGTGTGCTACGCGAACGCGTGGGAGAGGCAGCGTTCGCATAGGGGAGCTTGAGAGGAAGCTAGGCCACGCGTTTTCTCTGTGCGATCGCATGAAGAGGGATGCGATCGTGTAGAGCTAGAATCTTGTGCATTGCGATCGGATGAAGGCAATCGCGATCGCGTAGGGTCTTTTCTAGGCAATGGAAAATTGAGCTTCGCGATCGCATGTGTTTGTCCGCGATCACGTAGAGCAAATGACTGGGCAGAGAGTTTAAGTTCTGAAAATGGGTCCATTTTTACTGATTTGGAGCTCGGATTGAGGGTCGAGTTGAGGTCGGATTTTGGTCAAATTAGTATGGTTAGACTCGTGGTTGAATGGGCTTTCGGATTTTGTAACTTTTGTCGGGTTCCGAGATGTGGGCCCCGCGGGCGATATTTGGATGAAATTTCGGATTTTATGAAAAAAATTATATTTTCATATGGAATTAATTCCTACAATTTTTATTGACTGAATCGAATTATTTGTGGCTAGATTTGAGGCGTTTAGAGGCCAATTCACGAGGCAAAGGCATAACAGAATAAGAAATTACGCGATTTGAGATAAGTAACAGTTTTAAATTTGGTCCTGAGAGTATGAAACCCCAGATTACGTGTTATGTGATTGATTTTGAGGTGACGCACATGCTAGATAACGGACGTGTGGGCGTGCACCGTAGAAATTATAACTTGGTTAAATTTCATGGGACTATGTAGTTGAATTATCTGTTGATATCCGTACAGTCTCTACGTGTTAGGGAAAATTGAGCCGAGACTCGTATTAAAAATCATGCTTAGACATATGTTGTTATTATTAGTACCCACTGGGGTCATTTATGTGGTTGAATTATATGTTCAAATTGTAATTTTGCACTCAGTCATGTTTATTTATTTCATATCATATCTCCGTCTCTGTTGCTATTTACTAAAATATCATATTATCAAATTTTGGGCTGATTATCATGACTTGAGAGCCCGAGAGACTGTAGAGGTTGATGACTGAGTGAGGCCGAGGGCCTAATTGTGAGGATATTTATGGACCAGGATGCACGGCGCGACATGTGTTTATTGATTTATGCCACGATTGGCTTGATATAGCGCTTGGGCTGATGAAGCCCCTCCAGAGTCTGTACACACCCCTAATGAGCGCAGGTATCTACTGAGTGCGAGTGCCGAGTGATGAGTGACTGTGAGGAATGGGCGACTATGAGGAAAGAGTGACTGTGAGGGAAGAGTGACTGTGAGGTTGGAGTGAATGGGAGGACTGAGTGACTGTTACTCTGAGAGAATGCAATGATTTCATTATTTCCTGCATTTCAGCTGTCATATATCACTATTTTGGAAATTTCGGAAAACTATTATTTTCTGTTTCGGTCAAACTTGATATGAAATTTCAGTGAAATTTTAAATATTGAACTTGAGAGCATGCATACTCTTTTATATTGCAAAGTACTATATTTGGACTTAGCTGAGAAGCTCGTCACTACTTTCAGTTCTTTATTTATTATTGTTACTTATTGAGTTCGTTGTACTCATACTATACCCTGCACTTCGTGTGCAGATCCAGGTGATTTCGGATATAGTGGGTATTGATTCTTTCACACAGTCAATTTTCCGGAGATTCAGAGGTAGCTGCCATGTTTCGCAGACCTTGTCTCTCCTTCCCTATCTTTTTGTTTATTGTATTTGGTCTCAGATTATTATAGACCGTATTTTTCAGACTTGTAATGTATAGATGCTCATGTATTCAGTGACATCAGGTTTTGGGAGAGTGTGTATCAGTATTTGCGAGACTTGTGGATTGTGTTTAAATATTATATTTTTAAACTTAAAAAAAATTATGGTTTATAGAGGTTGTCGGCTTGCCTAGTATCGAGATACGCAATCACGACAAGTTAGGATTTTGGGTCGTGACAAAAGAAGTAACTACAACAAGTAGTGACAAGAACAAGATAAAACAAGAAGACCGAAACCAAGAAAGTAAATAAACACTAAGTAGTAATAACAATCTAAGAATAAAGGGAAATCATACTTACACAAATGCTATCGCACTGAGAAGACATAGGCAGTCTGCCTATTAACCCGCTACCCTAATTCTCAATCGTCACACCCTCCTATCAAGTATTATGTATTGAGTAAGCTCCAGCTGAAGACAAAAGATTAATATTATCCACTGGATAAAGGTGAAGGGACGAGTTTATTATTCATCGAATAAAAGATTGATATAAATAGATAAGGATATAGAAGTGGACCAATTATTTATTAATAAAAATTTAATATTTGAATACAAAAAACAAAGGGGTAAGTCTATTATCCATTGAATGTGAATTGACGGACACCAACCTCGAGGATTTCTCAATAAAAAAACTGCGGACTTGATTGCATTTTCATAATCCTAAAGAGATGTTGAACTAGTAATAAATAAATGTAATAACCATTGAATTGATTTATTTAGCTACTTAGTTATACTTAAGTTAAAATAGACGGACTAACCATTTTTTGTCCGCTTTTTAATATGTAGCCGTTGTTTAAATAAAATTGAGAAATAATTAAATTTTTAATTATGATTTTTTTGCCTTTATCTTAGCTTCTGTTTTGACCATAGATTTTGATTACTTTTTTCAAAAATAAAAATAAAAATATTGTTTGTTCATGGAATATGATCAGTTTTTGAAAAAAAAATTCAAGTTCCCTAAAAATCAAATAAAATGTATGTCCAAATACAAATTCGACTTTCAAAAATTATTTTT
>AWOL01S0093196.1:9453-23732 GCA_000715115.1 Nicotiana otophora | reverse complement strand
GGGTAACAACAGGTGCTTCTGGTACCTGTCCCCCAACTGGAGCTACTGGTGGCTCCTCAACTGCTATTCAGACAGGTGCTCTAGTCATGGCACGTGCCCTTCCTCGGCCTCTACCTCGGCCCCGGCCTCTACCTCGGCCCCGGCCTCTTGCGGCCCTAGCAGTATACGCGAGTGTATGCTCAGCTGACCGGTAGTGCATGTCCTCACCATCTGTGAGAGAATAGAGATACAAAGGCTCAAATTCCACAATCAACAAATCCGCACGATAAGAATGAAAGAAGTAGAAATTTCCTAGCAGTTTGGTAGCCTCTCAAAGATAAGTACAGATGTCTCCGTAACGATCCGCAAGAATCTAATAGACTCGTTCGTGACTCGTAGAACCTATGAACCTAGGGCTCTGATACCAACTTGTCAGGATCCAAAATCCCACCACATGCGTAGTGATGGTACTTACTCTCTAAGACTAGGTAAGCCGGTTATAATTGCCATTTGTTTTTATTTTTTTTAAACCAATAACGGAAATAATTACAAATATAACAAACTCCCAAGATCGGTAATACTGAGTCATGAACTCTAACTGAATATATGCAATGATCTCAAGGATCAGATTTAAAATATTGTTCGAAAAAGAAATGGCAGTACAATAAAAATGAAAAGGCTCCAAGGAACTGCGACGACCAAGCAGCTCTACCTTAAGTCTTTGCGATCCCACTCTAACTTGTTACGAGTCTGATATCTTCAATACCTGGCTCTGCATAAAAATATGCAGAAGTGTAGTATGAGTACACCACAGTCGGTACCCAGTAAGTATCAAGACTAACCTCGATAGAGTATCGACGAGGTACAGTCAAGACACTCACTAGTCTTATAACCTGTGCAATATAGTATACACAAATAATGAAAAATAGATGGCAGTGATAGCAACAACAATCAATTAGCGATGTAAACAGCAAAGTAGCAAGAACATCATAATTATTACTCAAACGAATAAGAAACACAAGTACAACCAATTAAACAAGTCCTTCAAGTATAAATATTCCACATGTAATTCTTTCGAATACATAACTTCCGAATATATTTCTTTCGAATAAATATCCTTTGAATATAAAATTGTTTCAAATAAAGATCTTGCAAATATACTCTTTTCATATAAATATCTTTCAAATATAATTCTTTTAAATAAATATCTTTCAAATATAAATCCTTCAAATAAATATCTTCAAATATAATTCTTTCAAATAAATATCTTTTGAATAAAAGTCACCCTGTGACACATCATTTCAAGATCAAAACATACGGGTCTTAGCCCACTTTCCTATTTCCATGGCACCTCATGCCCATTTCTCTATCACAACCGCAGGGAAAACTCATGTGCCAAATATCATCATCATTTAACCACGGCACCTCGTGCCCACAATTCATATCACAAATGCAATAACAATTCACGTGCCAATATCATCATTATTTACTCACGGCACCTCGTGCCCACGTTTCTTTTCATAATCCGCCTGGCAATAGCCACATGCTCTCAATTTCAACGTAAATCAAACTATTATTAGTTTACCAACAACAAGACAAATTGCACAAGGTATAAAAATGAACACAAGGAAAATCACAACATCACATAGAAATCATCAACGCCACAACTCCACATCATCACATATCATCCCTGAGAATAGACACCCTTATCTCTCCTGTAGCCACCCTCATCACTCATATAATAGCCTCATTTATCCCTCAGTCCTGACAATAACAATAGCTACCCTTATCGCTCCTATAGCCACCCTTATCGCTCTGCCCAGACAATAACCCAACACATATAACAACAGTGAAATGCCACCCTTATACCCACATAATATCAACAGTGAAATGCCACTCTTATATCCTCAAAATAATAACTCAAATAACACAACAATTTATACGGAATATTATCACGTCAACATAACAAAAAACAATTCATATAACAATTTGCCCAATGGCCACAACCAATTCCAAGGATATAACAAAATTAATTAATTTCACAACAAATAGCCAAAGGCTCCACACAATGTATATAAAACCTCAAACAATAACATAGATGGAAAAGTAACTCAGCATAGGACAACACATTCTTCTTAAGCTTGTTTAATTAATTATTTGCATAGGGAAAATCCATAATGAAATTAAATTCCAAGAAATATCCAACCATCAAACTCACAGAATTCACATAACTAAATAAGTAATAATCACATCAAATTGTCATATAAAAATAAATTCAACAAATGCGAATTTAGGCATGGCAAATAGATGATTAAATAAATGCCAACAATTATTAAATTTACTACACAATATGCCTAAGACTTTAACTCAATAAATTTTGCACATATAAGCCCGAGTACATACTCGTCACCTCGCGTACACGACTTTTCACATTTCACAAATGGAACATAAGACTCGATGCCTAAGGGGTAATTCCCCCACTCAAGGTTAGGCAAGATACTTACCTTTTTGAAGTTATGCCGATATTTCAATATCTCCTTCTTACTTGAATTGACCTTCGGACCGCTCAACTCTATCCAAATTAATTGTATCACTTCATTAAAATTCATCGAAAATAATTCCGGATAATAAAACATCGACTTAAAAGATTATTCTAAAAAGTCAACAAAAGTCAGTGTGGAGCCCGCCTCTCGGAACCCGATATAATTTTCATGAAATCCGAACATCCATTCCGATCCGAGTTCAACCATACCAATTTTATCCAATTCCAGTAACAACTCGACTTCCAAATCTTAAATTTTTATTTTTTGAATATTTTACAAAAATATTGATTTCCTCCATCTAAATACAAATTAAACGATAAATATAACCATAGATTCATGAAATATAATCAAATTAGGATATAGAACACTTACCCCAACCAAGCTTGTGAAAGATCTATAATGACCCGGCCGGTCGTTTTGAGAGTAATAGCCTCGATTCCCTTTTAATTGCTTCCCCCGTATCTTTTTCTGCTTATGTGACTTGTCGGGAGGTTTTGTTTTTGGTTTCGGAGTGTTTTGGGACACTTAGTCCCTAAACGGAAGTTTAAGTCTTAGGATTTTGACAGTAGTCGGAACTGTGTGAAGATGACTCCGAAATGGAGTTCCGTCATTTCTGTTAACTCAGTTGGGTGATTTTGGACTTAGGAGCGTGTCCGGACTGTAAATTTGAGGTCTATAGCTGATTTAGGCTTGAAATGGCGAAAGTCGGATTTTTGGAGATTTTGACCTGTAGTGGACTTTTTGATATCTGGGTCAGAATCTGATTCCGGAAGTTGGAGTAGGTCCGTAATGTTGGATATGACTTGTGTGCGAAATTTAAGGTCAATCGAACTTGATTTGATAGGTTTCGGCTTTCGTATGTAGAAGTTTGAAACTTGGAAGTTCATTAGGCTTGAATCGATGTGTAATTCGTATTTTTAGCGTTGTTCGATGAGCTTTAAAGGCCCAACTAAGTCCGTGTGATATTTTAGGACTGGTTGATATAATTGGTTGAGGTCCCGGGGGGCCTCGGGTGAGTTTCGGATGGTTAACGGGTCATTTTGGACTTACGAGATTTTCTGGTGTTGGGCAGGTTCTTGTGTAATCGCACATGCGTAAGGCTGACCGCGGGTGCGAGCCCGCAGGTGCGAGCAATATGGCGCAGAAGCGGAGTTGGGTGGATTGGTCAGGGGTCGCAGGTTCTTGGAAAAGCACATATCTGCGATGCCCGCAGATGCGCAAGGATGACCGTAGGTGCGAACTAAGACTGCAGAAGCAGACAGGACCCCGCAGGCGCACACGCGCAGGTACGGCCCCTTCATCGCAGGTGCAGAGGCAGAGGGGAATAAGTGGTTTGCGCAGAAACTCTCATTTTCCGCACAAGCGCACGCGCAGGTGCGAGCCCAGGATCCACAGGTGCGGAAATGCCTGGGCAGTGTTTAAAACCGAAGGGCTTCGTGATTTTTGTCATTTTGGACTTTGCAAACTCGGTATAGGGCAATGTTTGGGAGCATTTTCGAGATATTTCTTGAGGTAAGTCCCTTGTGCTTATTTTTTATCAATAATCTTGCTTTCCCATTTATTTTTCAACCTAGTTAGTGTGTATTTAAGGTGGA
Source organism: Nicotiana otophora (assembly GCA_000715115.1). Lineage (NCBI taxonomy): Eukaryota > Viridiplantae > Streptophyta > Magnoliopsida > Solanales > Solanaceae > Nicotiana > Nicotiana otophora. Next base: position 19,615 of record AWOL01S0093196.1, on the reverse strand, counting down.
ATTTGGGAGTTTGAGGTTGGGGATTTGAAGAGTTGGATTTGGGTTTTGAGTGGCCATTTGAGGTCGGATTTTGATAAATTTGGTATGGTTGGACTCGTGAGTGAATGGGCTTTCGGATTTTGTGATTTTTTCCCGATTCCGAGACGTGGGCCTGGGTCGACCTTTTGGGACGATTTTTGAAATTGTTGTTAAAGTTTTGATTTCATTAATTAGATTATTTTATTTTAGTTGTATTTATGGTATGTAATTTCTTTTGGCTAGATTTGGGCCATTCGGAGTCAGATATTCGTGGAAAAGGCATTGTTACCGATTGATTGAGCTTGGTTTGAGGTAAGTGGTTTGCCTAACCTTATGTGAGGGGAAATCCCCTTAGGATTTGGTACTGTTGTGATATGTGAGCGCCGTGTACGTGAGGTGACGAGTACGTACACAGGCTATTTGTTGTAGAATCCGATTTATTTTACTGAGTAGCAACCTGTTTTTCCTTTAATATGAGTTATATTGTTTAAATGAGTATTAGTCTATTTTCATTCTTATTTGAGCTATTCCAACATGTGTAGTTATCCTGTTTAGTCTAATATCGTATGTCTACGTGTTTCAACTGCTTATTTGAACTCTGGGAAGCATGCCTAGTTGATTTCCTGCTTTTCCTTGCTCTTTATCAGTCTTAACTGTAGAATTCTTGGTGTTAACTATGCTATTTATCGATTGAGTTGTGCGTTTACTTTTGGGACTACGAGGCGGTTCTTTGGGAGTTCTCCCTACATATTTACTTTTGAGACTACGAGGCGGTTCCTCGGGAGTTCTCCTTGCATATTTACTTTTGAAACTACGAGGCGGTACCTCGGGAGTTCTCCCTGCATATTTAATTTTGAGACTACGAGGCGGTACCTCGGGAGTTCTCCCTGCACATTTACTTTTGAGACTACGAGGTGGTTCCTCGGGAGTTCTCCCTGTATATTTACTTTTGAGACTACGAGGCGGTACCACGGGAGTTCTCCTTGCACATTTACTTTTGAGACTACGAGGCGGTACCTCGGGAGTTCTCCCTGCTTATTTATTTTGGGACTACAAGACGGTATCTCGGGAGATCCCCTGCTGTTTATCCCTGTGTGTTTGTTATACCGCTGTGTTTTTGTTTTGTTAAATTCCAGTCTCTTATTATACTGTTATATTTTCCTGCTTTTTTATTATATACCAGTAGGCCTGACCTGACCTCGTCCCTACTCTACCGAGGTTAGGCTTGGCACTTACTGGGTACTGTTGTGGTATACTCATGCTACTCTTCTGTACATATTTTTGTGTGCAAATCCAGGTGATTTTTATCAGCCCCGCTACTAGCGGAGAGTGCTTGCTATTGTACAGAGACTTCAAGGTATATCTGTTGCGTCCGCAGACCTCGGCTATGCCATTTAGCTTTTGTACTTCTTTTGTTAGACTCCGGTGTATAGAGATACTAGTTTCCTCCTGTAGCTTGTGACTTATGATATTACAGGTTTTGGAAAATGTTGTGTACGTCCAGTGTTTTGGTTATTGTACATGGCGAGCGGCATTGTTATTGGTTATTCAGTATTTATTGTAGTTAGTTGATAAATTTTGTTTTCGTTTTCTTATTTTTCGCAATTCTTTAGGCTTACCTAGTCGTAGAAACTAGGTGCCGTCACGACGTTATACGGAGAGAGTTTGGGTCGTGAAAAAACCCCTCCAGAATCACTCAAGTCCGAGCTCCAAAAATCCAAAACGAAAATGGCGAAATAACCATTGTTTGTCTTTAATATTCTGCCAGTTTCCACTTCTGCGGACATATTTCCACATCTGTGGCCTCGCTTTTGTGAGCCAAAATGCGCACGTGTGCTGTATCCGCTTCTGCGAGCATAGTGGCAGCACCTGCGCTTGTGCTTCTGCTCAAATGTTGTCGCTTCTGCGGCCTTCTCCATCATCCTTGCCCAGCTCCCCTTCACTCACTCCTGCGATGGTCGAACCTACGCCCATAATTCCGCAGGTGCGATTCCAACAGCTGCTGTCATTTTCCAGCAGCTTCCTTCAAGTCCAAATTGCTCTGTTAACCTTCCAAAATCCACCCGAGGCCCTCGGGACTTTAACCAAATATACCAACATGTCCCAAAATACAATACGAACTCATTCGAGGCTACAAACCACGCCAAACAATGCCGAAATTATGAATCGCGCATCAAATCATATTATGAGTTTTCAAATCTTCTAACTTCTATATTTTGCGCCGAAACGTATCAAATCAATCCGGAATGACTTCAAATTTTGCACACAAATCATAAATGATATAACAAAGCTATTCCAATTTCCAGAATCGAATTCCGACCTCGTTATCAAAATTCCAACCTTTGGTCGAACTTTCCAAAAACCTTTTATTTCCAACTTTCGCCAAAATGTGTTGATTTGTCCTAAATCCGGACACACGCATGCGTCCGAAATCACCATACGAAGCTATTGACATCATCAAAATTCCATTCTGGAGTCATTTTCCCAAAAGTCAACTCTCATGTCAACTCTTTCCATTTAAGCTTCTACTAAGCATTGTTCTTTTAATATAATTCGGAATCTTTCGAAAATCAAACTCAACCACACCCGCGGGTCATAATACATATTACGAAACTGCTCGAGACCTTAAATTACTGAACAGGGCGTTAATTCTTAAAACGACAAGTTAGGTCGTTACAATTGTATCAAAGAAGCATAATGCTCCAAACCGGTCAAATACCACATATAGGTCGTGTACCCACTCGTCACCTCGCGTAAACGACCTTCACATAACACAAATGACACAATTATCTCAAATTCTAAGGGGAGGTTTCCCCTAGACAAAGTTAGATAAGACACTTACCTTAACGGAGTTAGGCCAATATCCCAAAATAGCCTTCTTGCGCCAAACGAGATTCGGACGGCTCCAATCTAATCAAAATATTTTTATAAATTAATTACAATTCATAGGAAACAATTTCGGATAATAATACGTCGATTTCCAATTTTATTCTAGAAGTCAACCTAAAGTCAACATGAGGCCCACTTTTTGGAACCCGACAAAAATTCACCGAATCCGAACACACGTTCTGATACGAGTTCAACCATACAAAAATTATTGAATTCCGACATCGGATCTCCTTTCAAATCTTCATTTTTCATTTCTGAAATATTTTAGAAAAAACCAATTTTCTTCAATTAAATTTACAGAATCATGATGTAAATAAGTACGGAATCATGAAATATAAATCATTTAGGATAAAGAACACTTACCTAGTTCAAACTTGTGAACAAAAATCGAGGTCTGAAATCGCCTAAAATCGAGGTCTAATACTCTAAAAAGGAACAAAAGTATCGGACTCCGTACTTATACATTCTGTCCAGGCAAGTCGCATGTGTGAAATGCGACTTATCTCATTATTTCCATGCAAAGTTTTGCACTACTAGCCTTCAGTAAATCGGTCATACCTTTCTGTACAAATGTTCAAATTATGAATGGTTTACCTTTTGGAAACTAGATTCAAAGGGCTAAAACTTTCATGTTTTAATCATCTCCAAATTTCTTGCATATTACGATACATAAGCTTTCAAAGTCAGCCCTGTGCAGCAGAAATTTCTGCGATGCACACTGTCAGGCAAAACAACTAGAGTAATAGGCTTCAGTTAATCAATCATAAATTTTAGTAGGAATGTTCAAATGATGAATAATTCACCTTTCTGGAACCTAGACTCAAAGGACTACAACTTTTATTTTTAGTTCATCTCCAAATTCCTTACAGATTACGAGATATAAGCTTCCAAAGTCAGCCATGTGCAGCAGATATTTCTGTGACGCACACTGCCACACAAAACAACAACAATAACATGCTTCGGTTAATCAATCATAACTTTCTTTAATAATTTCTAAATGATGAATGGTTTACATTTAGGAATACTAGACTCAAAGATCTACAACTTTTATTTTTGAATCATCTCCATATTCCTTACAGATTACGAGATATAAGCTTCCAAAGTCAGCCCTGAGCAGCAGAAATATCTGTGATGCACACTACTGTAGCAAAAACAAACAGCAGTTAAAATGGACTAGAAATGGTCTGAAACCACTCCGAAACTCACCCGAGACCCTTGAGACCCCGTACGAACATACAAACAAGTCTAAAAACATATTATGGACCTACTCAAGGTATCAAATCACACATAACAATGGCTAAACTACAAATCGCGCGTCGAATCACACTTATGAGTTTATGAAATTTCCAATTCTATAACTCGCTCCGAAACATATCAAATCAATTTGGAATAAACTCAAATTTTTCATACAAGTCCTAAATGACATAACGAAGCTACTGAAATTTCCGAAACCATAATTCAAACCCGGTATCATTAAAGTCAACTATCGGTCAAACATATAAATTCAAGCTTTATAAAATCAAGCCTTTTATTTTTTTCAAAAACTAACGGAAAACGTGCCTACGCACCTCGGAATAACTTCAAAGTTTGTAAACAAGTCATAAATATTGTTACGAAGCTGATCGAACTTTTGGAATCCAAATCGAGACCCGATATCAATAAAAATTCAATTATGGCCAAATTTAGGAATTCTTTAAACCTTTAAATTTCTAGTTTTCGTCAAATGGCGATAATCCAAGCTAGAGACTTCAAAATTTGATTTCGGGCATACTCCCAAATCCAAAATCACGATACGGACCCATTGGAACCGCCAAAACACTAATCTATATCTGTTTGCTCAAAACATTGACCGAAGTCAACTCAAATGAGTTTTAAAGGCAAACTTTCACATTGTTTTCGGTTTTTCACATAAAAGTTTTCCCGCAAAAGATACCGACTTAGCACGTAAATCTAGGAAGGCTAAATGGAGCTATTTGAGGTCTCGGAATACATAAATGAAGGTTAAAATTAAAAATAACCTATCGGATCATCACATTCTCTACCTCTAAAACAAACGTTTATCCTCGAACATGGCTAGAATTATTCTAAGGTTATCAAACTGTTGATTTTTCTCTTACACATATACTCGTGGGTGATTCTATGTCACCGCAATCGACATACGTCTGACAATACCATCTCAATTGAGATTATTTCTTTTATCTACATTTATAACTTTAAAACCAAATTTCTCACACTCCAAACATTTTCAAAAAGTCTGATTTTCATGTCAACGCACGGTATTACCCTCAACTGGCGGTAGCAACTCGTGCCTATGCACACATCATATGTATGCCTATAACCACATCTCTGGTCTTAATAGGTATTCTTAATTAGTTACAGCATCTCCAATTAGCCTCATGTTAACAAAAATCTCGTTCCAAACCTTCACCTTACTAACAACGAGACACGAGGCATGAAGACCTCATAATTATTTACCCGAATTAACGAGTCACATTTAACGCCACCTGAGCACCCACCTCGTAGGTTAAAACTCAATAATTACAAAACGAATATAGTTAAATATGCACAGGAAAATACATACGAGTATTATCAAATAATTCTAACACGCATGACTCCCTATTAGTACTATAGCACAAATTTAATTTCATAAGGGAGAATTTAAACACATAAAGTTTCATCACAAGGGTATCGTCCTTATATAACTCCCACCGTGGCTTGTAGCCTGATTTAAACAAATCAAATCATATTAAAATGAGAGGATCCCATCCTCAGCTCTGAATAACAAGTAATATGCACATCGTGCCAATCGAAATCTTTCCATTTTCTTCTTTAAAATAATTTCCCTTAAACAAGGTCACAACACATAATGTACCCCCGTACTGGCACGTATCGCAACCCACAGAGTCATTCAAGATCTCTTTGTAAAACTGAAACCCTAAAAAATTCTCTCTATAGAATTTTGCTCTCAAAATTTCGCCGTCACTGTAGCGGTGAATAGTGCGCGAACAGCCGCTACAGTGCAAAGCAGTATGGTGAATAGTGCCAAATAGTGGCGTGAACAGTGATTTCGCTACTGTTTCACTGCTACAGTGTAGTGAACAGTAGCATCGCTTCACTGTTCATCGCGAAAAGTTGTGAGTTTGAGCTTTAATGGCCGCGATGCCCGGCGACCCGCCATCTTTTTCGGCTGGTCTGGCCTCCTCCAACATTACCCAACCACAAACAACACCAACTATCAATCCACAAACTCTAGATTACTCAAACATTTGACACCCAATTCAACCAATCCTCCTGTGATGACTGTTGCCCAAGCTTCAGTGCAGCCCATCGCCCAATTATCTACGACAACAAACAACAATCCCCAATCCATGGATTACTCAAAACTTTTAAAACCTACTGCCATTAATGCCCGTATGCAAACTTTCGCTATGCTACCATTGAAACCAGTTGAGTTCCTTCACGGAGAACCAGTTGTGAAGTGGAAGAAACAAGAAGTGAAGCAATCTATCGTACAACAAAGACTTCTACTTGCAATTCTTGGGAAATTTTCGTATGGGAAGCCTGTTATTAGTTAATTACGTAAAGTGATTCCAATTCAATGTGAGATTAAAGGCCATTGCTCAGTTGGTTTAATTGAAGATAATCATGCGTTGATTAGGCTGTCTTTATTGGAGGACTATGTTCATCTTCTTTCAAAGCCAGCTTTTTATTTAAAAGCTCAGTCAGACATGTGGCAGATGCGTTGTACAAAATGCAATCCATGGTGGACACCTGATGAAGAGACTCCCATTTCTATTGCTTGAATTTGCTTTCCAGAACTGCCTCCTAATTTCTTTGGGAAGGAATGTGTATTTTCCTTAGCTCGTGCTGTTAGTAATCCATTACATGTAGACCTAGCCACTCAAAATGGGACTAGACCTAGTTGTACTAAGGTAAAGGTGGAAGTTAACCTGTTAAGTAAGTTCCCTCGTCGTATTAAGATTGTGGAAGAAGCTGATGAATCTGGACCAGAAGAGTTGAAGTGGATCAAGATTAAGTATGATTATATGCCAAAATATTGCAAACCTTGCAAAACACGGGGGCATAGTGAGGTAGAATGCTAGGTAATTCATCCTGAATTACACAAGAGATTTGAAAAACGTGTTGAGGAACAAAGCAAGGAGAAGGCAGTTGTGATGAGTTCTGGTGCAATTGGGACTGCTACAAATTCAACAAAGGTCCTAACTAGTGGAAAGGTGGTTGGTAAGCCTACTACTAATCATGCCAAATAGGAATGGATGCAAGCAAGGAAGAACAAATACCAATGAGATAATAGGGGTCACATTGTTGATAACAAACAAGGAAAGGAAGCTGACAAGGGTAAAGGGAAGGCCAAAGTTGAGGAAGTTGCAACCAAGAACAAGTTTAATGCACTAGAGGTTAAGGAAGTTCATGAGCTTACTCTACAAATTACTGAAGGCAAAGGTGAGGATCATATCAATGGTAAGAAGAAGGAACATGGGGAAAAGCAAGCTAAGAAGGGCCAGGAGAAGGAAACGAAAGTCAATACTCAAGAGGAACATAAGCGTGTGAAGAAGGAAGCAGTCGAGAAGGTGGTGAAAAATGAGCATAATGGTAACCCTATTCCATATAGGATTCAGTCTTCAGCTCCTAAAGATGATCAAGAATTAGCTAAGGTTAACTCTAGTGTTCCTAGTGCTCAATGTATTGATGAAAGGGCTATTAAGGAACCCACAATCGACTGGGTTCATAGAAGGTTTGGGACTAGCAATGAGGAGCTAAAACAACTCAATGTGACCATAAACAAATCTTGTCATGAGATTCTATCTCAAACATTTAAAGATTCTGGGCAGATTGAGGATCTTGATGAGGTAAACTCTACAAAGGTCTTATGGAGTGATGCAGTTGAGATTAAGAATGATCAGCTGGGCACAACAAAGACAACAGAAGTCAAGGTGAAGAAGGACAACAAGCCAAGCTCACCTGGAGATAGGCTGGCAACGCCAGGCCTAAAGCCAGGCTCACCCGGTCTTTGAATAAGCTCTTTGAAGACAAGTCATTTGTGGGATTTGGAATGCCTAAGTGGTCTGATCCTTTAAACCACTTGGCATATGCTGATGATACGATAATCTTTGCATCTGCTCATCCTCCCTCTTTGAGCAAGATTATGGCAGTGTTGGGGAACTATTAGAAGATATCAAGTCAGATGATCAACAAAGATAAGAGTTCATACTACATGCATTCAAAGGTTGCTAATGAATTGTTTCAGGCAGTTGGAGCTATTACAGGATTTGCAAGATGTAAATTCCCCTTCACATATCTAGGGTGTCCTATGTTTTACACTAGAACGAGGAAGGACTATTATGAGGATCTTATCAAGAAGGTGAAGGCTAAATTGCATTCATTGAAAGGAAAGCTGTTGTCATTTGGAGGAAAGGCAACACTCATCTCTAGTGTGTTGCAAAGTATGCCAGTTCACATGTTATCAGTCCTTGATCCACCAAAGAGCATCATGGGGCATCTACATAAGGCTTTTGCTAGGTTCTTTTGGAGCAAAAAGGAAGAAGGGAGAAGCAGACATTGGGCTTCATGGCAAAATCTTTGCCTTCCTAAAGAGGAAGGGGGCCTAGGTTTTAGGTCCTTAAATGATGTCTCAAGGGCACTGTTTGCTAAACTATGGTGGAGGTTTAGGACCACAAAATCTTTGTGGTCTAATTTCATGTGGAATAAGTATTGCAAGAAGGAGCTACCAATAGTGGTGCATTTTAGGGGAGGGTCTCATGTTTGGAGACAAATGCTGAATGCTAGGGAAGAAGTAGAACATGAGATCGTATGGGAATTGAAGAGTGGAACAACTAATATTTGGCATGAAAATTGGACTGGATTGGGTGCACTTTATCACGTATTACCTGAAGACTTTCCAATCAATAAAGGTCTTCAGGAGGTGGCAGAACTGCGGCAAGGGGAAGCATGGGATGATCAGTTGCTAGATCAAACCTTCAATGAGGAAATTGCAGAACATATAAGGCTAAATGTGCATTATGAAGGAAGTGAGAGATATAAGGATAGGCCATACTGGATGGCAACTGCTTCAGGCAAGTTTAGTGTTAGCAGTGCTTGGCAAATATTAAGGCATAGGGCTGATCCTAATCAGGAATTCAAGTTAATGTGGATTAAAGGTTTGGCATTCAAGATATCCTTCTTCTTGTAGAGATTGTGGAGGCAGAAAATAGCCACCGATAACATATGGAGGAGGCAAGGGCAAATGGTAATGTCTAGGTGTTGGTGTTGTCAGTAGCCCCAAGAGGAATCCATTAAGCATATATTTGTCACAACTCCTACTGCCTCTAAGGTATGGAACTTGTTCATAGGGGCTGTTGGAATTTCTATACAATTGATTCAATTGAAGCAGATTATAAGGAATTGGTGGTATGCTCAGTGTTGTCCAAAGTTAAAGCCACTATTTCAAGCAGTACCAGCTATCATCACTTGGGAGCTTTGGAAGAGAAGAAATGCAGGTAAACATGGTGGTTCAGTGTCCACAAATAGGGTGATTCATGAGATAAATAGGACATTGCATCAACTGGCAAGGGTGAGGTATGCTTGGATCCCTAATATTCCATTGTTATGGCCAGACATGATTCAATACTTTGAAGGATATAAACCTATATTGATCACTACAAGAGTAACATGGCAGCTTCCTTTTCATGGTTGGTACAAATGTAATACTGATGGAGCTTCAAAGGGCAATCCTGGACCTAGCTCCCTAGGCTTTTGTGTGAGGGATGATGAAGGTGATATGGTGTATGCTAGGGCAGTAGACCTGGGAGTGACAACTAATGTGGTAGCTGAAGCTAAGGCTATTCTTCAAGAGTTGGAATATTATGTGGAGCATGATCTTCACCCTCTCATACTTGAGACTGATTCATTAGTGATGAAGAAGGTGATAGAAGGGGAATGGGATCCTCCTTGGGTAATTGCACAGGATGTGAAGAAAATTATAGAGATGAAGGACAAATTCAATGTGATCTTTCAACATGTGTTCAGAGAAGGCAACTCAATGGCGGAATTTATAGCTAACATTGTGTTCTCTTTTGTAGGTACATCTGAGTAACATTCTTTCTCTGAACTGCCTAGTGCAGGGAGGAGGTTGATCAATATAGACAAATATCAATCACCTAACCTTAGGGTTAGGATAGCAAAGAGAAGAACCCCATACTGATGGCTTCACAGGATTAGACTCTGCACAAACCTG
>AWOL01S0093195.1:0-28274 GCA_000715115.1 Nicotiana otophora | reverse complement strand
TGGTGCTCGGCAAGTATGGCCCGGGTGCTAGTCATGACCCTCCAGTTGGGTCGTGACATATACGCATATGCATGGCATTATAAAAATGAAATGACTCACAGAGCTATGCAAACGTACATGTCGAGTCTTTTACTCCATGTTTCTCTCATGTCTATTATTTACTGACTTTTATTCCTTACATACTCGTTACATTATTTGTATTGATGTCACTTTTGCCTGGGGACACTGCGTTTCATGCCCGCAGGTCCCGATAGACAGGTCGAGAGTCCTCTAAGTAAGCTATCAGCTCAGCGCATGATATTGGTGCACTCTATTTGTTTCGGAGTTGCTTATGTGGTTAGTATGATTAGGACATGTACTGATTAGTATGGCGGGGCCCTATCCTGACCTTTATAAAATTTATGTACTCTTAGAGGCTTATAGACATATGTCGTGTACGTGAAAGATTGTACGGCCTTGTCTGCCTATGTTTTGAGTTTATAAATGATCATGTCGGCCTATTAGGCCTGTATGTCACATGTATATGTTGATATAATAAGAAAGATACGTTACGTTGGTACTCGATTGAGTAAGGTACCGAGTGTCCATTGCGGCACATCGGTTTGGGTCGTGACAAAAGTGGTATCAGAGCAGTTCTGTACTAGGGAGTCTACAAGCCGTGTCTAGTAGAGTTTTGTTTATGGATGTGTCGTGCACCACACTTATAAGCAGGAGGCTACGGGGCATTTAGGACTATCACTCTTTCTTCCTGCTCTAGATCGTGTGGTAGAGCTCCGTCTTTCTGGATATAGGTATCGTCATACTATAAGTAAGATAGAGTTTAGGAGATTGAGTTCTTACACATGTTTATTGTAAATTGTGAAAATAAATAATTGGACTGTTTTGCTTAGCACGTCAATACTACTCAGTTCCTTAGTTATTTCTGTTACTACTGAGTCAGTTGTACTCATACTACACCCTGTACTTTATGTGCAGATCCAGGTAAGTTAGAGCGCGATGATCGTTGAGTTCAAGCCGGCTATCGTTGGAGACTGCAAGATAGTTACTAGTGTCCGCAGGACCTTGTTACTCCTTTTGTCATTTTCTTATTTTGGACAGTTAGACGGTTTATATATCTTAGTTCATAGTTTTAGACGCTCATGACTTAGTGACACCCCGATGTTTGGGGATCTTTTCCGTATTTTCTATAATTATATTTAGAGTTGATTTAGTTTATGAAAAATTCAAATGTTGGAAATGTTTTATTAAATTCTTATAATCGATTTAGTAGTAATATTTTGGAAAATTGGCTTGCCTTGTAACACGATAGGTTCCATCACGACCATTGTTAGATTTTAGGTCGTGACATCTTTCAATTGCGACATATGGCCGAGTCTGTGATGCTCGCATTTGCAAACATCCTGTTCGCAATTGTGAAGATGACCTGGGGAAGCAGGGATTGCATTTGTGATCATTTGATCACTTTTGCGACCTATCCAAGTTCGCATTTGCGAACATATCATCGCAAATGCGATGACACCAGAGATGTGGGTAGTTCGCTTTTGTAATTGCTTCTTCGCATTTGCGAATCCCAGGTCGCATTTGCGACATCTGCGCCTGGACAAATAGCTAAGGCACGAGATTTTAGCCTCACTTTTTATATTTTGGAACCCTAAACACCCTAGAGGCGATTTTATAAGAGGATTTGCTTCTCAAAAACTTTGGTAAGCAACTTTAATCTATTTCTTTTCAATTACCCATTACTTTTCAAGTGTTTTCAACATTAAATCTAGGATTTTCATGATAAAAATTAGGGATTTGGGTAGAAGTACTTGGGAGTACAACATGCAATTCAACTCCTTTGCCAAATATGCTCCCTTGGTTTAGGCCGAGATGAGTGATAGAGTACATCGATTTGAGGGTGGTGTGGGACCGTATTTGATCAACGAGTGTATCATTACTTCCTTGAGTCCGAACATGGACATTGCTCACATTCAAGCCTATGCGCAGAGCTTGGAGGATCAAAAAAGGCAACAGCGAGATGCTCGAGATCATGATTGGGGCCAACACAAAAGAGTCTGGTCTACATGTGATATGGGTGAGTTACGAGGTAAGTCTAGACTTCTGTTTCTTCGGCAACCATCTTATCAGGTGGCTTATGCAGCGCCACACTGCCATGGTCAGCATCATGGCTGGTTCGCTCATTCCGGTCAAGGTCAGAGCTCCCAATATAGTGGAGAATCTAGCAAATTGAGGCCCCCAGTGCTGCGATGCAACCGATGTGGTAGTAGTCATTTTGGTATTTGTCGCCAGGGTTCAGACGTATGCTATTCTCATGGTCAGCTCGATCATATTATGTAATTTTGCCCAGTAAGGAATATGGGAAATACGATGCTGCCAATGAGATCTGCAGCAGCTTCGTCATCATCAACATGCCCTCATGAGCAAGGCATGCAGCCGTCAGTAGAAAAGGGTAGAGGTAGAGGTGGAACGTCTAACTCAGGTGGTCAATAAAACCGTATCTATGCATTATCATGACGATAGAACCTAGAGTCATCACCAGACCTAGTCACAGGTACATTATCCTTGTTCTCCATAAATATGTATGCTTTGATAGATCCAGGTTCCACCTTATCGTATATTTCTTCATTTGTTTCGAATAAATGTGGTAAAGTACCTGAATTGTTACAATAACTGTTTGAAGTGTCCACACTTGTAGGTGAGTTTATGGTAGTTAGGCGGGTTAATCGGGGCTATGATGTGATGATTTATGACCACCATACTTTGGCTGATTTGAATGAAATATAAATGATGGAATTCGATGTTATTATGGGCATGGATTGGTTAGCCTCTTGTTATGCCATGGTGGATTACTGGAAGAAATTTGTTTGTTTTATCTTTGTGGGAGAGCCCGTTCTGGAATGGAAGGGTGATGTTGCAGCACTAAAAGGGAAGTTTATTTCTTACCTTAAGGCTCGAAAGATGATTATGAAAAGATGTTTCTATCATTTGGTGCGAGTACGGGATGAGGAGGCAAACTATCCAACCCTGCAATCAATTTCGGTTGTTAATGAATTTCCCGATGTATTACCTGATGAGCTCCCGGGCATCCCACCAGAGAGGGAGATTAAGTTTGACATCAATGTGCCACCCGATACGCAACCGATATCTATTTCTTCGTACAAGATGGCTCATGCCGAGTTGAAGGAATTAAAAGATCAGTTGAAGGACCTTCTTGATAAGGGATTCATCCGACCCAGTACCTGCCCATGGGGAGCCCAATACTGTTTGTTCGAAAGAAAGATGGTTCATTGAGGATGTGTATCGATTACTGACAACTGAATAAGGTAACCATCAAGAATTAGTATCCTCTCCCTTGAATCAATAATTTATTTGACCAATTGCAAGGTGCTAAATATTTTTCGAAGATTGATCTCAGATCAGGGTATCATCAGTTGAAGATAAAGGATGAAGATGTTCCAAAGACAGCCTTTCGGATCAGATATGACCATTATGAGTTTCTCGTCATGTCTTTTGGCCTAACCAATGCACGAACGACCTTCATGGATCTGATGAATCCAGTGTTCAGACCATTCTTGGATATCTTTGTGATCGTGTTCATTGACAATATTTTAGTGTACTCTTGATCAGATGCAGGGTATTTGTGATAGGTCCTAATCACACTCTGGGATCACATGTTGTACGCCAAACTTTCCAAATGCGATTTCTGGTTGAACCCGGTGACTTTTCTTGATCATATAATATAGGGAGAAGGTATCAAAGTTGATGGTCAAAAGGTACGCAGCTTCTTGGGCCTAGCCGGTAACTATCAAAGGTTTGTGAAATTTTTTTCATCTATAGCTTCTCCACTAACGAAGTTGAGGTACAAGAAAGCTAAATTTCGCTGGACCGACATTTGTGAAAAGAGACTCCAAGAATTAAAGGATAGATTGATCTTGGTACCAATTCTAGCTCTCCTTGAAGGACCTGAGGGGTATGCTATATATTTTAATGCCTCTAGAGTGGGATTGGGTATCGTGCTAATACAACACGGGAAGGTTGTTGCTTATGCTTCGAGACAACAAAGGAAGCACAAGTTGAATTACCCCACTCATGATTTGGAGTTAGCAGCCGTTATATTTGCCTTGAAAATATGCCGTCACTATCTATATGGAGTTCATGTCAACATATTTACTGACCACAAGAGCTTGCATTACATATTCAAGCAAAAGGAAATAAACTTGAGGCAGCGAAGATGGCTTAAGCTGTTAAATATGATGTCGATTGTTTGTACCACCCCGGGAAGGCAAACATTGTGGCTGATGCATTAAGTCGGAAATCCATGGGTAGCTTACGACATGTGGGAGATTATAAGTTAGAAATGACTAAAGACTTGTACCAGTTGTCCACCTTAAGTGTATGGTTGCTTGACACCGGTGGCGGAGGAGCCATAGTTTGAAATTCAAGGAGAGAGAGAGAGGTTCATACCAAATTATGCCAAGAAAGAAAGTTGTCCTACATACCTTCGTAAAATAACTAGTTGTATTTCTATGATGGTTACTCCGCCTCCAACGAGATTCCAAAATCAATACAACAACAAGATAATAGATATTGTAGCAACGATTCCAGACTCCTTCGCACTAGATTCTGCTAGATTTACCTTCAACCTTTCCTTACAGTGTTTTTGAGAAATTCTAGAGGGGGGTTTGAGAGCACTTTTGAGTGAACTGGTGCTGGTGATGTCTTCTTAAAATCTCCTAGAGAAAGAGCTACATTTTTCCTTTTATACCATACTAAGCATAGGGAATTCTGACACTCCGCGTGAAAAATGGGTCGCCCTGCATTGGCTGTCTTGCCCGGTGGGTAGCTGGCAAAATCTGGTCGCATGCAGTCGCCTCATCTACCCGGTAACGCATCGCCATCTGATTGGTTGTGCTTAAACCTCATAGATCCTCCAACTTTATATGTGGGGTGTAACATCACCCCTCCCCCCCCTTCAGAACATTCATCCTTGAATATTGAATCGTAGTCATTCCTTACAAACTCCTTTAGTCATTCTGAGTAGAGCCCACTGTAGTAATTCCATTGTCATTTCCCGTGGGGTAGAATAAATGGGGATACTTGGACTTCATGTGTTATTCAGCTTCCCAAGTCATTTATTCTATATTTTTATTCTTCTAAAGTACTTTAACTTAAGCTACTTCCTTGGTTCATAGCTGGCGTACTTGACGATCTAAGATGGCCACCGGAATTTCATCGTACGTTAGGTCCTTTATGACATGGATTTATTCAATAGGGGTAACACATGATGGAGCGCTCAAGCACTTTCAAAGCATAGACACATGGAATACTGGATGCACTACTTCCAATTTCGGGGGCAGCTTGAGCTTATAAGACACTCGACCAACTTTTTGTATAATTTGATATGGTCCAATATAACAGGGGCTAAGTTTTCCCTTTTTACCGAACCTCATTACGCCTTTCATGGGAAACACCCTTAATAACATCCAATCTCCCACAGCGAACTCCAACTCTCATCCTCGATTATCTGAGTAAGATTTCTGCCTGCTTTGGGCGGCCAACAATCGATTTTGAATTGTCTTCACCTTTCCTATAGCCTGTTATACTAACTCAAGACCCATTAACTTTGTTTCCCTAACTTCGAACCAGGCGATAGGGGATCTGCACTTCCGTCTATACAGGGCCTCATATGGTGCCATTTGAATACTAGCATGTAAGTTGTTGTTGTAAGCGCATTCGATGAGTGGTAGATGATCTTCCCAACTATCTTTGAAGTCCATAACACAAGCTCGTAACATGTCCTCGAGTGTCTGAATAGTGCGTTCAATCGGACCGTCCGTTTGGGGGTGAAAAGTTGTGCTAAGGTTAATCCTCGTACCCAATCCTTTTTGGAACGACCTCTAGAAGCTAGCCGTGAACTGGGCACCTCGGTCTAATATGATGGAGACTAGAACCCCATGGAGTCGAACTATTTCCTTTATGTATAACTTAGCATAATCTTCAGCTGTAAAAGTAGTCTTTACTGGTAGGAAATGGGCAAACTTGGTGAGTCGATCCACGACGACCCATATGGAATCAAATCTTCGACGTGATCGTGGTAACCCGTTAACAAAATCCGTGTTGATCATCTCCCATTTCCAGGTCGGAATTTCCATATTCTGAAGAGATCCTCCTAGTTTCTAGTGCTCAACCTTAACTTGTTGGCAATTTGAACATTGAGTGACGTATTCAGCAATATTCCTGTTCATGTTGTTCCACCAGTATAGTTGTCGAAGATCTGATACATCTTGGTGGACCCCCGATGGATAGAGTACTGGGAGCGGTGAATCTCCATCATGATCTGCTCTCGAATTCCCCCGACATTGGGCACACATAACCGATCCTCGTATCTAAAGAACTCCATCCTCGGATAGCTTGAATGCTTGCGTATTTTTAAAGGAGATGTTTTTTTCTTATTTTTACCAAGGCTGGATCATCAAATTGTTGTGCTTTTACTTCGGCTACTATTGAGGATTCAACATTATAAGATTGATCTGTTCTAAGCCTTTCCCAGTGACATAACTTCTGACTCTAAATATGTATCCTCTTACCGATAATAATTCTCTCAAGTTAAGGTGTTTTTAGATAGTATTCCAAAGTCAAGTAGTATAATTCATTCTAAGTTGATCGTAGTGCTTTCATAGAAATGGATGCTACATTGCACATATATGTGTATCTATTTTACTTTATCGAGTCGCTCTATTGTCAGCCGGGTACGACACCTATTGTGCAACCACTAATCAGTTAGGTACGATGAGACATGATATGAGATATTATCGAAACTTTGTGTGGACGGGTAGGATGACATGTGATGTGAGGCTACCGAGTCCCATTGAGGTCGGCTGCACCAAGTTCTATTGAGACTGAGTACAACCAAGGCCTCCTGAGGCCAGGCACGACCGAGTCTTCTATGAGACCGGGTATGGAGCGATGTGTAATGTGAGGCTACCGAGCCCTCTTACGGACGACCACGCTGAGTGTTATTGAGGCTGGGTATCGAGACCTCCTGAGGCCGGGCACGACCGAGTCTTCTATGAGACTGGGTATGGAGAGATGTGTAATGTGAGGCTATTGAGCCCTCTTGCAGCCGACCACGTCGAGTTTGTTGAGGCCGGGTACAGTGGAGACCTCCTGAGGTCGGGTACGACTGAGTCCTCTATGAGATCAGGTATGGAGTGAAACGTGATGATATGCCCCAAGGTGTGGTTGAATATATATATATATATATATATATATATATATATATATATATATATATATATATGTGTGTGTGTGTGTGTGTGTGTGTGTGTGTGTGTGTGTGTGTGTGTGTGCGCCCCCCCCCCCAAAAAAAAAAAGTGACTAGGTTTTACAAAAGCTTGCATATATTCATGTTTCATGATTATAGCAGTGTACGCCCCCAATTGCTTATCTGCGGTAACCAGGTTAAGCTTGTGTATTTCCATATCTTATGTTATGTCGTTGATTTACACCTCTTATCTGTTTTACATACTCAGTATATCTTTGGTACTGATGCCCCTTTCCTTGGCCGCTGTGTTTATGCCCATAGGTACATATAGACTCAGTGACATCCCTCCCCAGTAGGGTGTTGTTCTAGCTGATTGGTCGGTGCTCTCCATCCTTCGGAGTAGCTATTCAAAGTCAATAGGTGCTGAAGCATGTGATCTAATCATTTTGGGCATGGTGAGGCCCTGTCCCAACCGAGTTATGTATGTGTATATCTCCTTTTGGTACTCTTAGAGGCTTGCATACTAGAGTTCGGTTGTATATAGAGGAACGTGTTGTAACCTTGTTGGGTACAGTTATGAAAATGTATAAAATGTCTATGTTTCTTGTTGGGTACAGTCATGTACACGTTTTTATTTTAACTCTGGCAGTAGATCTTGGAGGTTTCGTTGGCCCAGATTTTATGATTAAGAAAAGAATATAATGGACGTCGATTCATACGGGCCTTCCTGCGTCGTGTGCCGATCGCACCTCCCAAGGTTAGGGTGTGACAATATCGGGGAGCGGTCCACTGACGAAATCCATAACCTCTCTTTATGGTACAAATTAGAAAATCTCCCTCAAGAAAGGATAATGATAAACAAAGAAAGGGAGGACTTACACTTGAAATTTTATTCTTTCAGGAAAGGAATATCTCTTTCGCTTAATATATCCCAGGTAGGTACGTTAACTTACCTCTCGTACCATATTCGGTCGAAATTATCCTCCGCATTTGCCAGAAGAGCACTAGTGCCTCAGCTCGCCAACGTCAACATTGATCCATTGTAAAGTTTGCGGCAATAAAATTGAATAAGGTACTTGAAGGAAAAACCTTCCCCCCACCTTCTCGGCAAGGAACCTCAGGCAAGCCACTGAACTCTACGCGTTTGGTCATAACTTACCTAAGTAGGCGTTGAAGGTCTTCCAAAGGTCCTTGATTACCGACTCGATCGGCAGATTGAACCTGAGAGTGAATGAGTAGGGGGACACGAATGAGAAACCTTCCCGTTATGTGGTGATGTTCTCTCCTACTTCAGGAAGGGAAGCTCGAACCTTGCCCTCCCAGCCACAATCTCTCAACACTGTTTAAAGATGTTTTGTCACGACCCAACCTAGGGCCGCGACAGATAACCGACACTAAGTGCCGATCATCACTAGGATTGCCGATAATATACTAATCATGAATATAAACGGATAAACTGAACAAGCACAAGCATGGCTGATAAGAACTGTACAATCTGGAAAGCGGATAAGGCTAACACAAGATGATATATAAAACCATACTAACTGCACAGGTGCATATCTACAGGCCTATAGAAGTGCTAAACTGAACAAGTACTGGATGGAGCAGGGCCCCGTCATACCCAAACTAGTTGACTGTACACATTCCAAAAGATAAGTAACTCCGGGAGTAAGCGGATTGACTCCAACAACTGGTGGATGGCCTACTGATGTGGCTCAAGCACTGATCTATCTGTATCTGTGCGGAATGAAATGCAGCGCCCCAGAAGGGATGTGAGTACTATATATATAAAGTATGTAGGGTGAAAATCATATGTAAAGCATACTAAAGTATGACTGTAAGATGGAAATCTGAATATAAGTTGAAAGCTAATCAAGAGTCTGAACTAGCAACTGATTTGGAACGGAACCGAACTTTAAGCTAAAATTGTGCTGAAACTAAACAACTATCTGAATTGGTACCTGTCTGGTGTTATTGGCTACATCCCCCCAATCAGGTAACTGTAAAACTGAACTAGCATCATGTATAGTCATGCAATGCAAACTGTATCTATATACACATATATAACATGCCTGACTGGTGTTATGGGCTATATCCCCCAAGTAGGTAAATATATAATCAACATGCCCAGCTGGTGTTATGGGTTATCTCCCCCCAGCATATAATCAATAGGCCTCACTAGCGTTATAGGCTATCTTTCCCCAGCATATAATCAATAGGCCTCGCTGGTGTTATAGGATATATCCCCCTAGCATAATCAATATAAGCATTTATTAGGCATAACACATATGAAAACATCATATGGACTCAAGAGATCATGAAGGAAATCATAAACGGAATCACAAACGAATTTGACGCTCGTCGTTCATAAGTTGGACGGACGAGACTATCCCTATTTTAGGGAGAAATTTAGTATGTACATGAGATACTAAGGTTAATTAACTCATTAGGATCCCTATATAATCAATTTAGAACCAAGGAACTCAAGATTTGTCTAACTCTTCAAATTTCCAAAAATTTCGGCAAAGTTTTCCCTAAAATTGGATGATCCCCAAAAACAACAACAAGCACAGAATATACACAGGAATGGATACCTGGCCAAGATGATAACATCAAACTAAATGAGATCCAGTTATCCATAATAGTGTCAAACAATCGACAAAATAGAATTGTGAATGTAATGTCGACTCATAGTGGCTAACTCGAGACATGAAAATCTAAATATGATTTAGAAATAATCTAAGCATCAACACATAATAATTAAGCTTATTTAATCTTAAATTAATCTATTAGGATCATATGGGAGTTCGGTATACATAAAAACATCAAAGGAACGGAACAAACGAAAGTCCGGATGACATAGGCCAAATGGGCGATTTGCCCTTTTGTTTTCGTTATGTTTTGAAGTTCCAATCTAAACTAGTTTATTCCATAATTAACATATGGAATTGAATAATATACAATATACAATAAATGCTGATATTTACCTTGAACAACCCTTAAAAGATCAAGAATAAAGGCAAGAACATAGCTAAACTAAATCATGCCGAAAACGAAACAAAAACCATACATACCTCTTGTGTTCTTGCTTCCAGACCGTGTTCCTTTTGATACACACCCTTACTTATGTTTGTATAGCTAAACTACAGAGGTTAAAAGCTTACTTAACCACAAAGCTCTTTCCAAAACACGAGTTATAAGGAGAAAGGGGATGGTAAACTCTTACCTATGTCGTAAGGATTGCGTTGATGTGTTCGCGTCTTAATTTTGAGTTGTGGATGATGAAATTGCTTCAAAATCTTAAGGATGTATTTAGGATATCTGGAGAGACTTTTTAGGTCTGATTTGGGTCGAAATGAGCCTTAGAGATGAAGTTTACAACTTTATATATCAAGATAATCCTCAACCGACCTTGTGGGTCCCAAAGGGAGCTGCTTGCGCAGTCTTGTGAAAAAGCGAATATCTTTCCACTTCGACGTTGTATCGACGAATGGTTTAATGAGTTAAAAACTAGAAATGTAGATATTTATTTTGGTGAGCGGATCACCCTATAATTCTGATTAAATTGAGGTAAAAGCTCAGTAACATTAGACCTAAATTCTAAGTAAAATTATGAACATAACTTGCGACAACTTTTGTCGACTTTTATTTCCTAATTTGTTTGACTTCAAAAGTTAACACACGACTATAATATTACTAAAATACATCATAATATAACTTCTTTATCATGTTAATAACCCTATTATTACCCCAAAAGTATGGGTTATAACATTCCCAATTTGCCATTTCGACGAAACATATATTTTTTGATTTGTTTAGCTTCTAAACCTTCCAATCCTCTTGGTACTTGCAGTTCATGATCTTAAATTTTTGTAACCTCCAAAGTAATATGATTAACTTACTTTATGTACTTTCAAAGATGATCTATTTTCCGAGTATACATCAATTGATTTACGACGTACTTTTACGTACGAAAATATTGGGTGTAATATGTTTCTCTTGTAAAGTTAGTTGGTAAAGTCTCAATCGGGCTTTTCAGTTTTATTAATATAGCTGACAATACCAACGAGCTGGTGCGTCTTTGGAAGAACCTCCGAACTTTTCGGTTCTTCCTGTTTCTTCTTGCCTTTGCCTGATGCTTTGGCAGCCTTGCTCTTCTTAGTAGGGGCTAGCGTCAAAATCATAGAGAATGACGTGATCGAAAGTGCTCTACTTGTATTGGCAGGCCCGATAATCCTTCTCCCTCCGTCGTGTGGGGTTTGCTGCCCCTATTCCTTTTG
The DNA here is from genome assembly GCA_000715115.1 of Nicotiana otophora. NCBI lineage: Eukaryota > Viridiplantae > Streptophyta > Magnoliopsida > Solanales > Solanaceae > Nicotiana > Nicotiana otophora. The sequence goes on along the minus strand of AWOL01S0093195.1, from coordinate 16,727 downwards.
ATGAGGATAGGTGGTTCCTCCACCATCATGTCCTCCAAAGCCGCAATGGTAGCATAAATAGGAGTGACTACGGCAAGCTCTGCAGTGGCAATTTTCTCCTGACCATTGATCGAAGCATTTGGAGAAGCCATTTGAAGTGACATGAATATGGGAAAGAAGCAAGAAGCAAGATGATTGAAGATTTTTAGAGAAAGGTACCAATGGAGTTTGGAAATTTTTATAAAGGAAGTTTGAATACAAGATAAAGAAGGAGGATAATTCTTATTGACTATGTCATCATGACCTTAGTAACCATTGTAGTGTCAGAACCCGTCAATGCCCCCACTTGTCCAGAGCTTTAAATGGAACTAACTAGATGTCCTTTAAGATTCAAAAGTGGTGACTGTTGTGTGGTAAATCTCACCAAAATCTTTTTGCAATATGCCAAAGATCATGCCACTTCCCGGATGCTTTACAAAATTATCCAAAAAGTAGAGGGACTATCTTTATTGATAGAATTCGACTCTAATATGTGGATAGATCGCGTGATGACATGACGTCACTTGAAATACGTTTTAACCCAAAAACAAGACGGCATCAGAATGTGATCCTCGCAAGAAATATACATCGATTTGGTGACTCCTCCCCTGGGAAACAAGCGCCTGTCTCGGTGAAGCATTCCAAAGATGGTTCCCGGGATTTATCGGATGAAGTCATGGTCTGGAGCTTGACTTGGTCCTCAACCATCCCCAAAACGTTAGGGATTCACCCGCATCCACTATGCCAGATTGTTCCGCCCACAACTAGCGAATATCTCAGCAGTTACTAACACCCAGAGCGATGTGCGGAAGCGGGGATGATCATGCGAATGTAAGATTTAGGCTATAGATATCCCTATTCTATTTACTTGTACATTCATTCACAATCTGTTGAACTTACTCTTTGTTAAAGACTAATGCTGGGCAATCTCTCTTTATTTTTCAAGCACAGTGGCTCATGGCGAAGATCAATAAGATCATTCTTATATTTTATTTGTTTATTTTTGTTAATTTACTCACATCTTTATTAGCTTAATTCCATGATTTATTTGATTAAACTTTGACTCGAACCGATTGGTAGTGACCTCATTAAAAATAAATTTAATATATATATATATATATTGTTAGTTAATCTTAATTATAGACTTCTTTGTCTGTTTTTGTTATCTCTCGCCTCCCTTTTCAATTTAACCATTCACAGTGGTCGAAAATATAATCTGTTTAATATTTAGAGGTTTTTTATTTATTAATACTATGTTATGCTTTTTACATGGGACACGGACGGAAATGCCCTAGCAACATAAAATATTGACTCGCATTACTCCCGTAACATTAAATTACACCCGCTGCCCCTAATATCTGTACAACATATATTCAAAATTTGAAATCCCTGTTCTGCACCCATCACCAATAACCTTTCTCCATCGTTAATCGTGCCAAATTCACCTCCGCCTTTTGTAAAACCAACAGTCTCAAGACCACCATCAGCATCTGGCGCATCCACCGGTATCTCCATCATCCACCACCAGTGAATCCTTAATTTTAAAAGGTACTAAAATATGTATAGCCAGCTATGGACTGCAAACGAAACTTCAATCGGAAGGTGAATATGAAGAGTGCAAATTGAGTCAGTATGACGCCTCGCTAGAAAAACTTATCTCTTTGTTTTATTTCTTTTTCATTTATTTTCTTTTTCTTTTTGTCTTCTTTAAGGTTAGTAAATTATTTAGTATACTAGTATACCTTTTATCTAGTATTATTTAATAAATAGTACACGAAAATTTAGTACACCAGTTTGAGCATGTTAAATGTGAAAAATATTGTTGGTATAGTATACAGTAATCATGATATACTTTATATGAATGTGTTAAATAGTTGTTTACCTGTAAAACGGTACAGTTGAATTTATACGTATTTTTTAGACAAGTGAACTAATTTGATCATTAAATAATGCAATAATAGAAGAAATGTACAATACTTAACCTTAATATGTAGATGAAACAACAGAGATGACAGTTCCGGGAACAAGGTTTTCGGACACAACAATAATGAGATCAAAAAGCGAGAAAGTAAGATTGTATTAAGCTTTGTATAGAATGTAGTGTAAGTTTAGCCAGCAAATTCGTATTCTTTAGAATGATAACTGGGCCCACTATTTATAGTTGTGTCTAAGGAAGGAGGTCCTAGGATCGTGCCCTTCTTTAATGTCAATTATGAGGGTCATTGATGAAGATATAACGGTGAACATAAATGCCAAATTCTCTGTATTGGACCGTCGCTCTTAATGCTGCAGAATATTCTTTATTAAATACTACCGGGTGCAGAGTATTTAATACACCTTTATGAACGTTATCCCTTCCAGTGACAAGCGAAATAGCTGCGTTCGGTCTTCGGCCATCCCCGACTTGGGTTCCACGCGTCTTTCGTTTAGATGACCACGTGTCTTATCATATTTCACCATATACAGATAGTCCCCCTGATTTCCGGTGACATAACTTTGTGTTACCGGAAAGTTGGTAGAAACATTCTTTTGGTGAGAATTACTATAACTCCCTCTGAACTCTTCTGATGGTTGAATAGACGCACGTCTCTCCGCATTTAATGCCCCGAACACACGTCATCCCATGATTCAATACAACTTTTGCCGATTGTCGAGGTAATCATGACCATGAATTTAGCCGCCAAAATTTTACTTATACGCATCATTCTTTTCCTTTGCACTTCATAATTTCTCGAGCTTCTGATTTGCATCTTTGTTCTCCACCCTTTCTCTAATTCTCTTCAAACAAAATCCTTTTCCTTCTTCTTATTCATTGGCTTCTTCCTCCAAGCGTGCCGGTTCTTCAAAGAACAAGAACAAAGCCGAGGACTTTTCTCCTCCAATGGTGGGTTCCATCATCCCAAGAAGACTCAGTACCACAAAGTACTTTGAAGAGAAATTTTCTACTGCTAACCCTCATACATGGGCTGTTAGTAGGTATCCTTAGCTCGTATAATGAATCTCTACTCTCCCAAAATATTTCGTGGGGGTATGATAAACCTCTGCAAATGTGGTCACCATACTCTATTAACTAGCATGGATGATGATAATGACTGTGGGTGGACGGAGCAGTTCGTTGCAGTTGTCACCAATAATATTATTCCGACAACGGCTTCATCCTTTCTGGCCGCTTGGAACCGCACTCGTAAGATCTTTATTTAATATATTTTCTTTCACTAAATATTCTTCAATGGTCATAGAGAATCTTCACCCTTCGCATGTTTCAGCAACTCGATGGATCCCACCGGTGGTGGAAGACTTGGACCGGTGGGTTTAGAAGATCTTGGACGTCACGACGTCCGAAACTCGTTTGTGGAAAGAACTGACCCTTAAATACGGGTGGAATGACAAAAATTATGGTAATTTTAACTTACCTTGCTTCCATAATTTTGTATATGGAGAACTTGGTCGAACCCTTCTGACTTGCTCACAAAATTAGGTCTACCTGCGGGCTCTGTTGCTATCCCTGGGGAGGACGTCTTGGTTGATCCTGCTGATGCGGTGAGGCTACTTTAGGAGGTACTTACACGAACAGGTATCTCCGGGCCTGATTCGGGCACAAACACTTCTTTACGGAGTCCCCGGCCAGAGGATAAACAACTGAAGAGAAGACGTTCCTCCGCGGCCGGGGACAAGAATAAGAGGGCAAAGACTGATGCCCCCGAGTCATCTCAGGTGGCGATGGTGACTGGTCCTCCTTCCGGGCTAGTCATAGATACCGTGATGATTGATGATAATGAAGAATGTAGTGATGAGGGAGCTTCTCTACATAGAAGGCGGCGATCCTCATCATCTCAACATGATGCTCGACCTGTTGAGACAGTTACACCAACCAAGGACGATGTCTCAACACTTTGGGGAGAATTGGATTCGGTAGATAATGCCAACTCCCGTTTTCGGGCCCCAAGTGCTGTGTCCGGTACTGCTGAGTACCGGATCCCTGCCCTCTTTGGTTGGCGAGCATCCATCCACCAGCACTGCATTTGATGCAACTGCTTCTCCCCCTTCGACTCCATCAACTTCATCTCCACCTTCACCAACACCAGCAACTGCTATATCATTTCCACCTTCATCTACTCTTCCACCAGCAACTCCTACATCATCTCTGCCTTTATCCACTCTTCCACCAGCAACTGCTACATCATCCCCGCCGGCCGCACCTGACTATGGAGAGGGTTTTCCTCTTCCCCAGTACCCAGTTCATGGGAATTTGGGGCAAAATTATGCTGCCCCTTCCGAAGATCCACAAATGAGGAGGAATGTTATCCTTTCGGTCTCTACCGGATGCAACCTGCTCTCCCAGCATGTGGAGCTTGCTAACTATCTGAAGCCTTTGGCTTGAGAGAAAGATTGGGAAAAGATTCAAGCACTCTCGGGGTAGTGTTTTTGAACAATGCCATGCACAATGCCGCATCGGTGCGTTCCTTTCTTCCTTTGTCACTTCTTCTACTTTTGTATGAATGTATTCTAAGTTTTACTTCTTCTTGTTTTGTAGGCCAACTTTCTTGCTTCTGAGGGCCTTCAGAGGTTGATTCGTGAGAAGGAGGAACTTACTTCTGAACGGAATCAGCTTTTGGTGGAATGTGACCAAACTGTTCTCCACCTCTCGGAACTAGAAACCAAAGCTACTGAGGCTGTTCTTTTGGAGGCTCGTTTGCAGCAAAGCGAGCAAGAAGTGGTAACCCTTAGCTAAGAAATTGGCCCGTTGAGTGTTAGATTTGATGAAGCCAAGGCCAAATGGGTTGAAGTCCAGGACGCTGTTCTTGCTGCAATCGAGCACGAGGCTGCTACTGCCGAAAAAGTGACTGACTTAGAACCGGCCTTGAACTCCAAAATCGAAGAGCTTGATGTTGTGAGGGCAAAACATGCCTAGTTGGAAGAGAAGTACAAGAAAACTGTCGAGCACAACAGGCTTTTTAGTTCTACCGTCTGTGACCTTGATGTTAGCCTTAAAGCTGTTAAGTCCGCCTGGGAAAGCCTTTCTGCCGAGGTTACCCAACTCAAAGAAGAACTTAAGCACCGAGCAACTTCCCTCATTGTCGAAAACACCTATTCTATGTACAACATGAGGAGAAAAACCTTGGAAGAGGCCAAAACAGGTATCATTGACTATGATGCCGAAATTGCTAAGGCCCGAGAGCTTGAGTTGGCTGCTAAAAATAGACTCTCGGCACAGTCTGATGCTCCTAGTTCTTCTGGCTTCGGCTCTGAGTTTTCGGGAACTGAAGAGGAATCGAAGAGCGAAGATGCTGAAAACCAGACTGGGGAAAACGTCGAGCCATCGATGGACCCACCTACTTCTCCCCGGGATGTGGACACTTCTCTTCCTCCTGGTTCCGGAGAAACTGCAGTTTAGTTTTTCTTTTATTTTTCCCATTTTGTACTTTTATCGTTTTGGCACCTTCTTGTAAATGAAGTTATATTTTGCTCAAGTATTGTTTGAGTCTTACTTTCGTTTGAATATCCATGCAAGGTTTTAACCTTTGCATTTGCTTAAGAATTCTGCACATGTTTTTCTATTCGCGCTTTACTATGTGTAATCTCGGATGCATTTTCCTCGAAGCACTTTGGTTCCGAGCATTTACCTTTTGCGTCCTTTCGTATACGTCTTCGGGTGCTTTTTTTCTCGAAGGCATTTTGATTTCGGGCACATATGTTTTCGAAACCAACCCTTTACGTGAGGGTTTTCATAAGTATTTGCGCAAGTTTACTTTTTGCGTCCTTTCATGTACGTCTTCGAGTGCATTTTTTCTCGAAGACATTTTGATTTCGGGCACATATTCTTCCAAAACCAGCTCTTTAACGTGAGGGTTTTCATAAAAGAGGGCCCTCTTATGTTTACGGTACTCTTGAAGAGGACGCCTCCTGTTCATTACGACACTAACATTTGAAGAACTTGTTTAACTTTTAAATGACAAAGTTAGTTCATCGTTCAAACAAGAAACAAGATAAAAACAAAAGAATTTCATTTCATATAATTCCTTCTATTTTCAAAAGTGCACAAGCATTTATTATGCTTAAAAGAAATTGCCATTACTTGTGGCTATCTTGTACAACTTGTTTCTATAGGGTTGACAGCGCAATCCCCTGTCCCGATGATGCATTTTGTTTTCAGATTTTTATTTCCCGGTTGACGTGGCAGTCAATGTTGTCGAATCCTCATATCATTCCCCCTAGTGTTCGAATGCAAAGAATGCGAATTGGAACACTGGAAGTCTTGTGCCTTCAAAGATTCCACCAATGAATTTCTAGATAATCCTTAACTCGGCAACATACCTTACTTCCCCTTAGGAATCCATGTTATCGAGCAAAAGACTATCAAAGAATCTTCTAGTAGTTTGTGCTCGTGAATGGTCGGGTAACTTTTGTTAGGTAGCAAACTTAACTTCCCAGTGGGAATTTGCTATCGAGCCAAAGATTATTTAACTGTCCCCAAGTGGAAACTTGTTTGTTTGCCTTGCTATCAAAGGTCTTATTGTAGTATGCTTTCTATCACTGCCTCATTAAAAACCTTGCCAGAAAAACCCAATTGGGACAAAACCTAAATGAAGGAAAAAGGAGTGCAGCACATACTTTCCGCTTGAATAATGTTCGTCAGCAATAATATCTTTTGAGGTGTGCCACGTTCCAGTTGCTAGGCAACCTATCTCCATTCTGGTTTTCCAACTCGTGTGAACCTTTCCCAGTGATAGCTGAAATCCGGTAGGAACCTTCCTATGTTGGACCTAGCTTCCCCGCGTTAAGCTCCCAGGTATTTTGGATTACTTTCCTCATAACCAAGTCTCCTATTTTACAATAACAGAGGTTGGTTCTTCGAATATAATATCGTTCCATTCTTTACTTTTGAGCTGCCATTCTTACACGCGCCAAGTCCCTACGTTCCTTGAGCAGTTCCAAGTTGATTAACATTGCTTCGTTGTTCGATTCTTCATCTGCCCGAAAATATTTCAAAGTGGGTTCACCCACTTCCATCAGGATTAGGGCTTCAACACCGTACATAAGGGAAACAAGAGTTTCTCCTGTGCTCGATTTGGCCGTTGTTTGGTAGGCCCATAGAACTCCGGGCAATTTTTCAGGCCATTTGCCTTTTGCTGCTTCCAACATTTTCTTGAGGTTTTGAATAATCACTTTGTTTGTTGACTCCGCTTGACCGTTTGCGCTCGGATGATAAGGAGAAGATGTGATCCTCTTTATCTTCAAATCTTCGAGGAACTTTGTAACTTTTGCACCGATAAACTGTGGCCCATTGTCGCATGCTATCTCTTTTGGTATTCTGAACCTGCAAATTATATCTTCCCACAGGAAATCGACCACTTTGCGTTCTCCGATCTTCTGATAAGGACCTGCTTCCACCCATTTAGAAAAATATTTAGTCATAATTGAAAGAAACCTTACCTTTCGGGGAGCCGGTGGCAGCGGTCCGACGATGTCCATCCCCCATTTCATGAACGTCTATGGGGACAGAACCAGTTGTAAGGGTTCTGCCAGTTGGTGTACTGGTGGTGTGTAGCATTGGCACTTATCACATTTTACTACAAAGTCTTTGGCGTCTTGTTCCATGTGAGACCAGTAATATCCTGCCCGTACCAACTTCAGCACCAAAGAATCTGCGCTCGAGTGATTGCCGCATATCCTTTTATGGACTTCTCTCATGACATAATTAGCTTCTGACGCTCCTAAGCACCGGGCCAGTGGGCCTTGGAAGGATTTTCTATAAAATTGGCCTCTCTTGAAACTACAATGTGCAGCTTTGGCGTGTAACGCTCGTGATGCTTTAGGGTCTTTGGGAAACTTCATGTGCTTGAGATAGTCGATTATTTCATTTCTCTACTCCCAGACCAGACTAGTCGAATTTACCTCATAGTAACCATCCGTATCCAAGACGGAGTTCATTAGTTGCACTACCGTCCCTGACTCCGATCCCTTTATTTTCATCGATGATCCTATGTTTGCTAATGCGTCTGCTTCTGCGTTATCCTCCCTCGGGATATGAGTAATTGACCACGTATTGTTGCATACGTTCTTCTTTGGTATCAAAGTTCCCGTAGACCTGATTTACCACCAGTTGCGAGTGACATTTGATCTCGATAATGTCGAAATCAAATCCCCAGGCCAATTCGAGCCCTGTAATCAAAGCTTCATACTCTGCTTCATTGTTAGTTAAAGGGATCGTTCTGATGGCTTGCCTTAAGGTTTTCCCAGAAGGCGTGATTAAGACTATTTTGAGTCCGTACCTTTTTACGTTGGAAGCTCCGTCCGTAAATAAGGTCCAAACCCCCGATGTCGATTCCGACACCATTACTACCTCCTTGGTTACCAGAGGCAGTAATCCTGGACTGAAATTGGCCACAAAGTCAGCCAAGACTTGTGACTTAATTGCAGTCCTTGGTTTATATTCTATATCGAACCCACCCATTTCGATGGTCATTTGGCCAATCTGCCCAAGAGCTCGGGTTTAAAGAGGATGTTATGCAAAGGGAAAGTAGTCACCATACCTATCGGGTGGCATTGGAAGTACGGCCTTAGCTTAAGAGCGGCGACTACGAGAGCTAAGTCCAGTTTTTCCAAATGTGGGTAGTGAGTTTCTGCTCCCGTTAAAATTTTGCTAACGTAATAAAATTTTGCCAATAATCATAATAACAATACGGACAACTCACGTGCTGCATGGAAAATTCACATGCCTATAATCACAGTAACCGCACAAAAAATGCATGTGTTGCACGGACACCACAAATGAAAATAAATACAACAACCGCACAGACAACTCACGTGCTGCCAAATAAGTCCATATCACACAAATCATATACAAGAATGCATGTATACGGGCACGGATATTAAATCATATACTACTGGACTGTGGCAAATAACATGCTAAAGTGTATGCATGTGCAGTGCACGACTACAACTCATATTAGGCAGATACGCCAAACAATATCAAGTATATTGCTCAAATAGAGATTCAAGGCCTACACAATCTCTAACATAATTCAAGAACTCTTGTAGTCATACAAATGATCATCATGACTTATAAGAAACATGTAGTCAAACAAGACATAATAAAATCCTATGACTAATCCAGTCTAAATCATTCATAGCACCCGATTGCTTCCCACACACTCCAATTAGCCAAATAAAGTTACATCCTAAGGCATATTTTTTCCTTGCAAGATTAGGCAAGATACTTACCTCAATAAGCCAAATCAACCCTCCAAAATCTCCTTCCCTTTAGAAATCACCTCATACCGGCTCGAATCTAGCAAAAAACAACTTAATAATGTCAAACAAAGCCATATAAGTCAATTCAAAATAATAAAGTTTTAATATCGAATCCCCAAATGTCAACAAAAATCAACCCGAACCCACATGGTGGAAATCCGATTCAAGGGATAGATCCCGACTACTCATAACCCCATGAGTCCAAATATATGATTAGATTCCAAAACAAAGTCCAAATCAATCTTCAAATCCTTAAATTTCACTGTCTTAAGTTGTACGCAAAAACCCCAAAATTTTCCTCTAAAAAACCATATTTTTTGGTGTAGAAATTCATGGAAAATTAAGATATAAAGTTAAATCCAAGTGAATATTGCTTATCTCCAATGTAGTAATGAATTTGCTCTCCAAAATCTTTGCCTCTCGAAGTCTAGGGTTCATAATATGAGAGAATGAGTAAAATCCCGAAATTATAACACTTATAAGTCCGCCTAGTGATACCCTTCAGGAATGCATCCATTGCCTCGCATTCGTGATGCACAAAAATCCAATAGCCATAATTAACCCTTCGAGAACTCGGCCTCCAGCGTGGAAAAATAATGCACAACTCCACATGCCTACGTTAATGCGGTCCCCTTCGCAGGAACATGAAGGCCAAACACCTGACCATCCCAAGCCCGCCTCACTTTTTTTGCGAATGCGATGCCCCAATTACGAAAGCGAAGGCCAATCTACCTCACTCATCGCGAACACGACTAAGAAAATTTTGCCCAGCTCAAATGCACTCCGCGATAGCAATTAAACGTTCGTGATCGAAAAGAAGGACCTCACACTAGCAAATATCTGCAGCTTCCAAAAAGCTACGGGTTGTGTGAAACTCACCTGAGCCACCCGGTACCCCCTCCAATCACAACAATAAGTATATAAACCATATAATAACTCGCTCGTAGCCCAAAACATGAAAATAAAACCCATATCCAAGGATTGAACATCAAAACGCATAATGCATTCCTTCAAGTTTAAAAACTTCAAACATTCTCAACCAAGCATCCGATTCAAGCCTAACCAATATGGAATGGACACAACCTTTGCACACAAGTCCGAAATGACTAATTGGATCTATCTCAAGTCTCGTAATAACAATTCGAACATGGTAGCCTTAGAGCCAACTCACCGACAGACTTATGAACTTTTCAAACCTTTTAATTGCCAACTTTCGGTAAATTGAGCCAAATCAACCAAGGGACCTCCAAATCCAAATCCCGACATACGCCCAAGTATAAAAGAAACATACAAACCTATTAAAACTATCAAAAAAAGAATCCGTAGTTGTTTACCCAAAAGTCAAACTCTGATTAACTCTTACAACTTAAGCTTTCAAAATGAGACTAAAGAGCCACTTGTTCATATATTATTTTTCTTTTTTCGATTTTGGTTTTCAATGATGTGTTTGTCCATGAAAGTTTGCAAGTTTTTGGAAATTTTTGAACCAATTTTTAAAGATTTCCAGAAAAATGTCTTTTTCCCACTAACAAAACTGCAACATGTTTTCCAGTGAAATGCATGTTCAAATATAATTTCAAATTCTAAATACTATTTTTGACTTAATTCCAAATATTACCTTTTTCAAAAATTATAATTTTTATGCCCAAACGTCTACTGAGTGTCTTAATTCACTTTATACCCTTCTCGAAACCAATCCAAACCATCCCTGTAAATCACCAAACATCAAATACACATACGAGGCACATCAAATAGGGGAATGGGGATAAAATACACAAAATAACCAGCCGGGTCGCTACATTCTCCTCCTTCTAAACAAACATTCATCCTCGAACGAGTTTAGATTCATACTTGAAATGCCAAAAAGGTGAGGATATATGCTCCACATATCATGCTCGGTCTCCCAAGTCGCCTCCTCAACCAGTCGACCTCTTCGTTGAACCTTCACCGATGCAATATCCTTCTACCACAGCTTCCTAACCTGCTATCCAAAATGGCCATCGGCTCCTCATCATAAGTCAAATTCTTGTCCAATTGCTCCAAGCTGAAATCTAACACATGTGATAGATCCTCATAGTAATTCCGAATCATGGAAACATGGAACACCAGATTAAATCCCGAAAAACTGAGAGGCAAAGCAAGCCTATATGCCACCTCACTAACTCTCTCCAGAACCTCGAATAGGCCAATAAACCTCAGGCTCAATTTTTCCTTCTTCCCAAACCTCATAATGCCTTTCATAGGCGAAACTCAAAGAAGAACCTTTTCACCTTCCATGAATGCCACATCACGGGCTCTCCTACCAGCATAAATCTTTTGCATGGACTGTGCTGTGTGAAGCCTCTCCTAAATAAACATCACCTTCTCCAAGGCATCATGAACCACATCTATGCTTATTAACCCGCCTCGCCGGGCTCAAACCAACCAACTGGAGAACGATATTGTCTCCCATATAATGACTCATACAAAGCCATCTGGATACTCAAATTGTCACATCCCGAATGAGGGGAGGTGTGGCTGGTACCCGATGCCTTACTTGACCCCGTGCGTACCAATTGTATCTCCTATAACCTAAACATATACAATAATCTAGGCCTACAAGGCCAATCTGCAAGCAGCAAAACCCAAACAAATATATACAAGGCCAACAAGGCCACCATGCGGACATACTAAAAATGCAAGACACAACTACAAGCCTCTAAAGGGAACATAATTTTTTTGTGTTTGGACAGGGCCTCGGCTTACCCGTCATGCCTATATACCATAAACTCTGGATCTGGTAACTCTGAATGAAATGGAGCTTACCAATCAAGCTGGTACTTGAACGTCTACTATGTAGGGCTATGTGATAGTTTATCAGGACCTACATGCATGAAATTGCAGCTCCCCGCACAAAAGGGACGTCAGTACGAGACAATGTACCCAACATTTAAGGAAACTGAATAACTGAAACTGAAACTAAATTGATATACATGATACACTAAATTTAATCTGCGGAATCAATGATAATTTAGAAATATACTTACCTGTCTCTGACTCATATCATATAAGTAATACCGAAATAAACTATTCGGCCTCATATAGGGATTGGTTTGTATATGTATAGCCTCATAGGCAACTGTATAGCCCAGTAGGCAAATGTATAGCCCCGAAGGCATTTGTCTAGCTCCAAAGGCATGGCACGCATCTGTCTAGCCCCGTAGGCGTATAGTAATACAATAAATGACATATGTATACTCTCGAGTTTTCAACTTGACATGGAACAACGCTAAACTGACAGGAATAGAAAACAAGGGATAGCTGCATCATGATGAAGGGATAGCTGCATCATGATTAAGATGGAATAACATATCATGGGATCTTTACGAATGACGTTTCTTGGATTTACTGTCTTTGGAACTTACTTAAATATGGATTTATGCCATCGAAAAAAGAGAAACATCCTTTACATACCGTGCAAAATAATCTGCTCAACAACCACGTTAAGCTCAACTCACCGCACCTTAACCTACAATAATGAAAACGACGCTATCGTCACACTACAAATAGTACTACTATCGTATTTCGAATGATAAACTTATTTTATAACAAAACACGCAACATCTCCCTTGTTTCTTTCGCATTCTTTAAGATTATAATAGCCACAACAACAACCCAAACAACCATCAACAATACGATAAGCATGCAACCCGAACCAATAATACAATAAGCAACAACCACGATTTACGTTTAATAAAGTTATACCTTCAAACCCTTTCTTATTTCAAATACATGTCAACAACAACAACACACTCAGGTTAACCCATGAATTTTCAGCCATAAAATATCACTAGAACATTCTCAATATAGTTCAACAAGCAACAACAACACAACTACAATTTTCAACTTTTATTTCACAAGTTCTCAACCAAACAATCTAGCTACAACTCGTATGAACTCAAATACATGTAGAATAGGAAAACCCTTACCTCAAACAGCAACAATAACCTTCAAAACCTTCAACCAAAGATTTCTTCAACTTAAAGCAACAAAAATGCCATAGAAGCACTCTCCACAAGTTCTATGAGAGTTTTGATGATAGATTTGGGTAGTTTGGCCTTAGATTCACTCTTGAATCATGGGGGAATATTTATAAAGAGTTTAGGGGCCATCAAGGATCTGTTCCGGTAAACAATGACCAAATATTGAAGGGCCCTTGTAACGCCACGACCGGTCGTTTTGAGTGTTTCAACCCCGTTCCCCTAATTATTGCCTCCTCTATGTTGAATTGTGTCTATGTGACTTTCCAGGTGATTGGTTTGGTTTCAGGTGAGTTTTAAAGTGAATTGGGACACTTAATCCCAAAGTTGGAAGCTTAAGTTGAACGAGTTGACCAGAGTTTGACTTTTATGTAGATGACTCCAGAATGAAGTTATGATGGTTCTAATATCTTTGTATGGTGATTTTGGACTTAGGAATATATCTGGATATTGATTTGGAGGTCTATAGGTCATTTTGGCTTGAATTGACGAAAGTTGAAAAGTTAAAGGTTTGAAAGATTGAAAGGTTTGACCGAGAGTTGACTTTATTGATATCGGGGTGTGATTTTGATTTTTGGAAGTTGGAATAGGTCCATCGTATCATTTATGACTTGTGTGCAAAATGTGAGGTCAATCAGAGCTGTTTTGGAATGTTTCAGCATTAGTTTTGAAGTTGGAAGTTCAATAGTTCCTTAGGCTTGAATTGGGATGCGATTCATGATTTAAATGTTGTTCGATATGATTTGAGGCTTTGACTAAGTTCATATAATTTTAGGACCTTTTGGTATGTTTGGATGGGGCCCCAGGAGCCTCGGGTGTGTTTCGGATCATGTTTGGACTCATTTTGGACTTTGTTGTGTTTTTCTGGCATCTGGTTTCATCTTATGCGATCGCGAGAAGAGGGACGTGATCGCGGAGGGTTAATTCAGGCAGGTGGTAATTTGTTCTACATGTTCGCGTGTTTAATGATGCGATCGCGAAGATTTGAGTGGTCGTGCAGCGCGAACGCGGATGTGGTGACGCATTCACGAAGAAGGAAGTAGAGGCATGGGGATTCCACTCGTTTGTTCATCGCGATCGCGCGTGGAAGTACGTGACCACATAGTTATGGGTGAATGGTCGTCGCGTTATCGACTTGGATATCGCGTTCACGAAGAAGGTTTTTGCCACTGTAAGTTTTTGTTCTTCACGATCGCGAGGGACATTTTGTGACCGCGAAGTGTATAAACTGGGCAGCAGAATTTAAAAACCTAAATCGAGGGTTAGAGTATTATTTTTAGATTTTGAGTTGTAGAGCTCGGTTTTAGGCGATTTTGGAGGGGATTTTCACGTCTTGTATTGGGGTAAGTGTTTTTGACTCGCATTTATTAATTAATAATGATTGCATCTTAGTTTTGTCATTTAATTAGTGTTTTAAGTTGGAAAAATTAAGGATTTTTGGGAACACTTCCTAAATTATAAATTGACAATTTGAAGGTCAATTTGAGGTCGGAATTGGATAATTTTAGTATGGTTGGACTCGTATCGGAATGAGAGTTTGGATTTTGTAAATTTTGTCGAGTTACGAGATGCGAGCCCAGAGTTGACTTTTTGATTTTCCTTAAAGATTGAAACTTTATTATCCGGAATAGTTTCCTATGGTTTGTATTTATGGTATTAAGTTATTTTGGCTAGATTCGAGCCATCCAGAGTTGGATTTTAGCGGAAAAAGCTTACTAGTGGGTTGATTTAACTTGTTTGAGGTAAGTATCTTGCCTACCTTTGTGTGGGGGAACTATCCCTCAGGATTTGGGTTGATTTACTATTTGTGCTATGTGAAAGTCATGTACACAAGGTGACAGGTGGGTACACGGGCTATATGTGATATTGGACAGATTTAGGCTATTTAGACTCTTTCCATGCGTTTAGTTGAATTGTTATAATATGTCACCTTTCTCATTGTTAATCCACTCATATATTGTTTATCTACCCTCACATGCTTATTTGACGTTGTTGTACTTGTTTTACCTCTTACTTATTGTTTCACTCTTATATGCTTTAGTTGAAGTTATTACTTCCCTTATTTTCTTGTTAATTCCTTAATTGTTGAACTACCTTACTTGAAGTTGTTGTTTCATGGAATATATTCTTGTTGAGTTATTGGTGTTGAAGTTATAAAAGTCGTTATCACATTGAGGCGAAGTTGTTAATTGTTGAGATATCACATTTGTTGAGCTATTCAATTTTATTTTGTTATTGTTGAGATTCTTGTACACATTGTGGTTGAGCCATGGGCTATTTGTTGTAGAAATATTAGTATTGTTGACTTTGTGGCAAGTTGTGGCATATGGGGACTTGTGGTGCGAGTTGTGGTTGTGTTGTGATATTGATATGCATGCGGTGGTATAAAGCTAGGGGTTGAAACGCATGTGGTAAGATAAGGTGGGCTTTATACGTGTGTTGTTAGTAGGGGAACTACTTGAAGCCACGCGGTGTGATAAGTTGGGCTAAAATGCGGGTATCTATTTCGGAAAAAATGATTTTCAAAACTAAATGCAAGGCTTCCATGGTGATATAAAGAAATATTGTGATTGAGATTGAGATTGAGAAATGTGAATACGAGGCGGTGCCTCGGTTGTGATTCTTGTTGTCCATTTCATATTGAAAAGAGTTATTGGGTGAACAGTTCTTGTTTCTTTTATTCTCCTTTGTCTTACTAGTTTTGTCCATATTTGATTAATTGTGGTTTCCCTTATTTGCTCCATATTTGTTGCCTTTATGCTTACAATTTCTGTCATTTGTTTAGATTTTTAAGCTGCTTTGTTATAACTCATTTCTTTGCTTTCCGTTACTTCTAATTATTATATTTTGTTCCATTTATCTTGTCCTAGTAGTAGTCTTGACATGGCCTCGTCACTACTCTATTGAGGTTAGGCTTGATACTTACTAGGTATCATTGTGGTGTACTCATACTACGCTCTGTACATCTTTTGTGTAGATCCAGGTACGTATGCTCGTGTCGGACACTAGTGATTGGTTTGCAATACTTGGAGACTTCATGGTATACCAGCCCGACGTCTACAAGCCTAGGAATCACCCTCTTTTATATCTTATAAATATTTATTTTTTATTCAGACAGTGATGTATATTGATATTTTGGTTCTTTGTGTAGAGCTTATGACTCAGTCTCACCGGGTTTTGGGAGTATTGTAGTTGTGATTCAGTTTTGAGATATTTAAGAAACTTATTAGTTTATATCCTGTTTTTAGTCTTTATCTCTGTCATATTTCTCTTGGTTGTTAGGATTACCTAGTCTTAGAAACTAGGTGCCATCACGACATCCTAAGGAGGGAAACTGGGGTCATGACAAGTTTTATCAAAGCTCTAGGTTCATAGGTGTTACAACCCATGTTTTCGTACGTACGAGTCGTCATAAGTCAATTGATGTAAGCTCAG
>AWOL01S0093182.1:0-11402 GCA_000715115.1 Nicotiana otophora | reverse complement strand
TCACTTCTTGGACTGCTAAGATTTTGTCCTATGCAGGGAGGGTGCAGTTAGTACAGAGTGTATTCTTTGGAATTTAAGCTTTCTGAGCTCAGCTGTTTGCGATACCTACCAAGGTGGTCAAGTTGATTGAAGGAATATGCAGATCATATATCTGGTCAGGTGGTAATGTAATCACAAAAAAGGCTTTGGTTACATGGGATAGAATGTGTCTTCCTAAGGCTGGAGGTGGCCTCAATATCACCAATCTAAGGATTTGGAATCGTGCAGCAGTTGCCAAAACTTGATAGGATTTGGCACATAAGCAGGATAAATTGTCGATTCGATGGATCCACACATACTATATCAAGGGGAAGAAATTCACCAATTGGATAACACCGCAACAAGCTTGGTAGATGGTTAGGAAAGTATTTGACGCCAAGGAAGTTCTGGAGAATCAACAGTATATGTAGCCACACAAGAAAAGTTTAATCAGGCAAATATACTTGACCCTGCTTGGTGATTACAGTCGAGTGGAATCGAAAAGTTTATTGTTTACCAATGCAGCGCGACCAAAAGCAAAATCCTCAATGTGGCTCATGATGCATGGAAAGTTATTAACTTCTGATAGGTTGTGTAAATGGGGACTCAATGTGGATACACAATGTGTACTTTGTCAAAGGCAGTAGAAAAATATATAACACTTATTTATGAAGTGTGAGTACACTTATTTATGAAGTGTGAGTATACTAAAAGTGTTTGGAACAAACTACTTCAATGGATGCAACTTCAATGCCCTAGAAACAGAGATTGGCAGCAACATAACTAGTGGATCATCACATGTTCTAAAGACAAATCTCAGCAGGCACAAGTGTTCAAGATGGTATTTGCAGAAGCTATGTATTAGATTTGGATTGAAAGGAACCTCAGAGTCTTTGAACAGAAAAGCAGACAATCGGGAACTATTGCGAAGGAGGTTGCTTATATATGCAGTACACGAGTGCTACCTGGAACTAGAACCTATATGCATAGTCTTTAGTTTGAATAGGTGTTTTTGTCTTTCTGGCATTTTTTTTAGTAGATAGTGGTTAGAACATAGTTGGGAATGGTTGTGGAGTATCCTGTAGTCACTTAATGAGATAGCTAGCTGTGTGAGCTTAGTTATGGAAATATAAATATTTCTTTGGTGATTAATAAAATTAAGTTAGTTACCAAAAAAAGAAAACAAATATGAAATGAAATATAACATGTAAATATTATTAGCACTTTGTCAAGTGTTATGATCCATCGAATATCTTATTTATTTTATTTTCTTAAAAATGACATCAGATAGTCGCTTGTAGTACCCATAAAAACATAGATAGTTTTGATAGTTACCTAAAGTTTAGCAAGCTTTGGCAAATTTTATATTGAATCTTTTTCTTCTTCAGACCTATCAGATCTGTAATTTTGGACTGCCATAACATAACTTTATACCTGAAAGTCTGAAATTTTAACTATTAAAATAAAAATTTCGGACCGGAAGGTTTAGAAACAAAAATGTTATAATAATTCCCCTCATGTTCAAAACATGAAAATATGAATAACCTTCATTATTGTGTGTATCTCGAACTAACGTGTTTGTTTAAATATTGAAAAAATGCATAAGTACCCCCCTGACCTATAGCTGGATTTTCAACTACACACTTTATCTTTACAACATACATATTTTGATAAGAGTGGGTTGCTCTAGTGGTGAGCACCCTCCACTTCTAACCAAGAGATTGTGAGTTCGAGTCACCCCAAGAGCAAGGTGGGGAGTTCTTGGAGGGAGGAAGCCGAGGGTCTATAGAAAACAACCTCTCTAACCTAGGGTAGGGGTAAGGTCTGCGTACAAACTACCCTCTCCAGACCCCACTTTGACGTGTACCAAAATGGGGAATTTGGGTCAGATTTATAAGCTTACGACCACAGTGGGATTATACTGGGTTGTTGTTGTTGTTTTGTTTGTACACGTTATCTTTACGGAGATCCTATTACCCCCTAAGATATTTTTAAATAAAATTACTATACCCTTAGTGCTTATGTGGCAGAAGAGAGTGTATGCCACTCTCCTTGGGAGAGTGAGAAAGAGAGAGAATGCTGAAATTTTATTTTTATAATATTTTATAAAATATAGGAGTACTATTTTCTATTTTTTCTTTTCTCTAGTTTTTCTTTTTCTTTTTCTTTTCTTTCCTCCGAGTTTGTTACTTATAAATTGGCCGAAAATTAGCTCTGGCATTCTCCATATTTTTCGGTGAGATTGAGTTGAAGATTTTATTCTTTCCTCTACATATTCCACTACACTTTATAGAGGATTACTGCTATTTCTAATCTCTTCACTCACCACTTTTAAAATTTCAATTGCAATTTCTTCTCACATAAAGGAATAAAAAAATCTCATCCCAATATCAATTTTCGATTAAACCCGGAAGAAGCTCAGAAAATACTGAACAAGAAAAAGATTTTTGATTATTATTTGCAAAAACTATTCTCACCATGCTCACCGTTTTCCGATTAGGGCCTTCGGCCTTTCACTGCTTTAGGTAGTGAGGTGGGTGAGGGGAGCCCTATTTTTTAATTAATCCAATTTACACAAAAGAGAGAACAAGAAAAAAGAATTTGGTTGTTGATTGTTGATTGCTAGAAAGTTTTCCAGGAGCTCGTCGTTTTTCTATCTGCCTCTTCAACCAAAAGAATTACGCTACTTCACTTGTGGGTTGGGGGATGGGAGAAGGTGGGTTGTGTGAAAAGGGACAAAGAATTTTAAAAAATACAAAAAGTGAGTTGGAAAAGGAAGTAGATGGGAAAAAACAAGAAAAAATGATTTTAAAGGGAAATACATGTGTCAGGCGCGTGTATTTCACCACCAAATACGGATGTGGTAGTGGCATTTCAGGGTGATACTAATTCCATTTAAAAATAGTTCAGGGGGTAATAGGACTCCCGCAAAGATAAAGTGTATAGTTGGAAATCCGACTATAGGTTGGGGGTACTTATGCATTTTCCCTTAAATATTTTTAAAGAAGTTTTTGTTATTTT
This sequence comes from Nicotiana otophora, assembly GCA_000715115.1. Taxonomy (NCBI): domain Eukaryota; kingdom Viridiplantae; phylum Streptophyta; class Magnoliopsida; order Solanales; family Solanaceae; genus Nicotiana; species Nicotiana otophora. The sequence continues at coordinate 8,363 of AWOL01S0093182.1, read as the reverse complement.
TAAAATAAAAAAAATTGCTTCCTTTTTTTTCAATGAAAATTGTTTTTTCTACTCTGAAAGCACTTAAAAATTTTGCCAAATATTTTTAATTATCCCAAAAAGAGTTCTGGAGCGATTTTGCTCGCTTAGCACGTAATGTTTTAAGAGGTTATTGTATTCGGAAGTCTCAAAGAAGACTATCAATGAAATGTCTGAAATCTTGATACAAAAATCAAAGAAATCAAAACCATCCATCGAAACAAAATGCCAGGAGTAACTAGGAAAGATTTATTTTAATATGTAGCACCTCAAACTAATATCTATTATAGAAAAATAATAAGAGAGAGAAAAAAAGGAAAAAAAATCGGTAAAACTAAAGGATGATGCGAACGAAGCACTTACCCCAAGTTGTTCTCACTATTGAAAAATGAGATGTAACATCAAAACCAAACATGGCATATTGTTACCAACATATCCTATTGCAAATTATTCTTAGGACAACAAAGAAGAATATGATCATGGGTACAAATACCAGATATAAATTTTAAAATATGCTAAAAATATATTTTTAAAAATTTCTTTCACCGGTAAATAATGTTTTACAAAGATAATCTAGCTTCTTAGTCCTTTAGTATCTCGCCAATTTTTCTTTTCAACAATCTTGAGTATAATTTTATTTTTCATTTTCTCTGTCGCTTTATGATTTTACCCCATATACACATATATTTGAAAAATCTAGAAAAATAAATAATTTCACCCCATTAAAACTATTTGCTTCACAAATATTGGCAGACAACAAATGTTGAAACTTTCAGTTTCCTTTATTTCATGTTCTTTTTATTATTTCAAGATTTTTGTAGTTGCTTATTCCTTAATTACTTTCAGAATGTCACTGAATTAAGGAGTGACATAACATAAACATAGACTTCGACATTGCAGTAATACGAAACCTCATATTGATTTTCACAAATTAGATAATTTAGCAAAACACATTCTAATTATGAAAAGTGATATTTATGCCAATATAATCACCAATTAGTAGATAAATGACATAATGAACTTGTGTTGCCGCCTAATTTATCGGGTGTCCATACAGTATTTCATGTATCGATGCTCCGAAAGTATGTCGGAGATCCGTCTCATGTTTTGGATTTCAGTACAGTACAGTTAGATGGTAATTTGACGTATGATGTGGAGTCGGTGACCATTTTAGACCGGCAGGTTCGAAAGCTGAGATCAAAGAATATAGCATCAGTGAAAGTGCAGTGAAGAGGCCAGCCAGTCGGAGAAGCTACCTAGGAGATTGAGCGGGATATGCGGAGCAAATATCCACATCTATTTGAGGCTCCATGTATGATTCTAAACCCGTTCGAGGACGAACATTTGTTTAAGAAGGTGAGAATGTAACGACCCAATCGATCGTTTTGAGTATTACACCCCTGTTTCCCCATTTACTGCTTATCTTGTATTCAATTATAATAATATGACTTGTCGGGGGAATTTCAGAATGAAATGGAACACTTAGTTCCAAGACTAAAAGCTTAAGTTGAAATAGTTGATCGGATGTTGACTTATGTATAAACGACCCCGGAAGAGGGTTTTGATAATTTTAATAGCTCCGTATGGTGATTCTGGACTTAGGAGCGTGTCCGGGAAATTATTTGGAAGTCTGTAGTTCAACTAGGCTTGAAATGGCTAAAATAGAAATTTACGTTTGGAAGTTTGACCGGGGAGTTGATTTTTTGATATCAGGGTCGGAATCCGATTCTGGAAATTTGAATAGGTCCGTGATGTCATTTACGACTTGTGTGCAAAATTTGAGGTCAATCGGACTTGATTTGATAGGTTTCAGCATCAAATGTAGATGTTGAAAATTCTTAAGTTTCATTAAGCATGAATTGGGGTATAATTCGTGGTTTTGGTATTGTTTGATGTGATTTAAGATTCCGACTAAGCTCGTATAATATTTTAAGACTTGTTGGTGTAATTGGTCGAGGTCCCGGGGACCTCGAATGAGTTTCGGATGGTTAACGGATCAATTTTTGGATTTGGAATTTTGCTGGAATTGTCTGAAGTCTGAACCTGGTTTCCTTCTATGCGATCGCGTGAGAAGGTCCGCGATCGGGTAGGCTTAGCAGGGAAGAGGAGAAATTTCCCTTCGCGATCGTGTGAATAGGGTTGTGATCGTGTAGCTTTGAATGCCAGTGCATCGCGAACGCGTGGGTAATGTCGCGATCGCATAGTGTATAGGAGGCAGAAGCTGGGCCACGCACTTTTTTCTTCGCAATCGCGTGGACAAGTTAGCGATCGCGTAGGGTTGAGGAAGATGTGCTTCGCGATCACGTGAAGGAGTTTGCGATCGCGTAAGATAAAAATTTTGGCAGGGAAAAATTGTTCTTCGCGATCGCGTGAGTTGGTCTGCGATCGCATAGAAGAAATCACTGGGCAAAAAGTTTAAGTTCTTACTTTTTACCGATTTAGAGCTCGGAGAGAGGCTATTTTTAGGAGATTTTCAAGGAAAATAATGGGGTAAGTGTTCTTAACTCAATATTGGTTAAATACCCGAATCCATGGTTATTTTTAACATTTAATTGGTGAATTAAGTAGGAAGATTTAGAAAAACCTCTTGGTTAAATTGAAGATTTGAGGGTCGAGATGATGTCGGAATTTGGTAAAATTTGTATGGTTGGACTCATGGTTGAATGAGCGTTCATAATTTTATAACTTTTGTCGGGTTCCGAGATGTAGGCCCCACGGGAGATTTTTGAGTTAAATTTTGAATTTTGTTAAAATTTTATATTTTTATATGGAATTAATTTCTATAATTTGTGTTGACTGAATCGAATTAATTATGACTAGATTCGAGCCGATCGGAGTCAGAAAATCGATGGAAAGACATTCTTATTGACTGATAGAGCTTGGCTTGTGGTAAGTGGCTTGTCTAAACCTGTGTGGGGGAAATTTCCTTTGGATTTGATATTATTGTAATATTTTGTGATATGTGAGCGTCGTGTACGCGAGATGACGAGTGCGTACACGGACAAAATTTGGAAATATCGGTTCTTGCTGAGTAGTCTTCTTTTAAATTTTTCAACTGAGTTATTTTAGTATATGTAACGATCATGCTTAGTCTAGTATCACATTTCTGCATGCCCTAACACTTACTTGCAATATGTGCAACATGCTTAGTTGAATTACCTGCTTATTTGATTTGATTTAGATCTTTAACTGTGAGATTCTTGCTGTAAATTCGTTGTTTCATTAGGATATATGTTGCATATTTACTTTTGGGACTACGAGGCGGTTCCTCGGGAGATCCCCATGTACTGCATATTTACTTTTGGGACTACGAGGCGATTCCTTGGAAGATCCCCCTGTACTGCATATTTACTTTTGGGACTACGAGGTGGTTCCTCGGGAGATCTCTTTATACTATATATTTACTTTTGGAAGTGCGAGGCGGTTCCTCGGGAGATCTCCTCTGTACTGCATATTTACTTTTGGGACTACGAGGCGGTTCCTCGGGAGATCCCCCTGCACTGCATATTTATTTTTGGGACTACAAGGTGGTACCTCAGGAGCGCCCAAGTTGTTTACCTCTATTTGCTGTGTTGTTCACTTCTCAGTCATTTCGTTATATTATTATATCCTCTGTCTTACTTTTCTATTACTTTCTGACCTGACCTTGTCACTACTCTACCGAGGTTAGGCTTGGCACTTACTGGATACCGCTGTGGTGTACTCATACTACGCTTCTGCACATCATTTTGTGCAGATCCAGGTACTTATTACCAGCCCAAATATCAGCGAGCTACCTGTGTGCGGAGACTTCAAGGTACATCTGCCAGCGTCCGCAGACCTCGGAGTCCCCCTCTATCCTTATCATGTTGTTTACCTTATTTTAGTAGACTCTGATGTATAGAGACATTAGTATTTCTCTTAGAATCTTATGAATTATTTTTACCGGGTTTTGGGAGTTGAAATTTATTGTACTGCATTTTTATATTTATTTCATATGTTGAGAATTTGGCTTTCAGTTTTATTTTATGTATTTCTGCAAAACTTGTTAGGCTTACCTAGTCTTAGAGACTAGGTGCCATCACGATATCCTACGGAGGGTGAATTTGGGATCGTGACAAGTTGGTATCAGAACTCTAGGTTCATAGGTGTTATGAATCACAAGCATGTTTAGTAGAGTCTTGCGGATCGGTATGGAGACGTCTGTACTTATCTTCGGGAGGCTATGGAACTGTTAGGAAATGTTCACTTCTTTGATTCCTTATCGCATTTGTTGACTTCAAAATTCTAAACCCTTGTTTTTCTATTCTCTCACAAATAGTGAGGACACGCACAACTAGATCCGATAATCAGACACTCATGCCCCCTGTTGGAGCTGCAAGATGTCGGGGCTGGGACAGAGGTCGAGCCAGAGGTCGAGGAAGACCATGTGGTGCAGCCAGAGCACCTGCACGAGATGTTGCAGAGGAGCCACCAGTAGCTCCAGTTGGAGAGCAGGCACCTGAGACGCTTGTTACTACTCCTGCACTTCAAGAGATTCTTGCCCAGTTTTTGAGCATGTTTGGCACTCTAGCTCAGGCAGGGTTAATTCCACTTGCTCCTGCCACATCTCAGGCCGGGGAGGAGCACAGACTCCCGCCGCCCGTACCTCAGAGCTACGAGCCCAAGTTAACCATGCCCCAGAGGTTATACCATTGCAGTCGATTGTCCCAGTTCGGCCCGAGGTTAGGGCAGCAGTTTCAGAGGGGGAGCAGCTCAGGCTCGAAAGGTACAGGAAATACCACCTTCCCACTTTCAGCGGTTTAGCTTCAGAGGATGCTCAGGGTTTTCTTGAGGAATGTCACCTTATCCTCCGTACTATGGGTATTGTGGATTCTAGTGGGGTTTCTTTCACGACATTCCATCTTAGAGGAGCGGCCTACCAATGGTGGCGAGCATACGAGTTGGATAGTCCGGCTAAAGCAGTTTCACTCACTTGGACTCAATTTTCATATATGTTCTTGAGGGAGTATGTTCCTCAGAGTCTCATAAATGCATGGCATGCGGAGTTTGAGCAATTACGCCAGGTATCTATTACCATGTCAGACTATGCGGTCCGATTCAGTGACTTGGCTAGGCATGCACCAGCCTTGGTTGCTACTGTTTGAGAGAGGGTTCATCGATTTATTGATGGGCTATACCCCAGTATTAGATTCAGCATGGAGCAAGAACTGGAGATGGACATCGCATACCAGCAGGTGGTGTCAATTGCTAGGAGATTGGAAGGTATGCGGATCCGGGAGAGAGAAGAGAGGGAAGCTAAGAGGCCTTGGGATTCTGGCACATATAACAATTCTCTTGCCCCAACTGCAGCCCGTCATTGTAGAGTTTATGGGAGTCGTCCTATTCNAGCATGGTAAAAACTTAGGTGCTCACAAAGAGACCCCGAGATTCTAGCACGTATAATAGTTCTCGTGCCCCATCTACAGCTCGTCAGAGTAAGGGTTATGGGAGTCGTCCTATTCATTCAGCACTTCCAGCCGCCAGCGGTACTCCGGCCATTCCTAGGCCCCAGGATCCCTATTATGCACCGCCAGTGTCTAGTGTACCTCCTGTACGGGGTGCTTCCAGCGGTTAGTCCAGTCGATCAGGCCCAAGACAGTCACAACAGACACGTCCTCCGAGAGCTTGTTTTAAGTGTAGTGACACTCATCATATGGTGAGGGATTTCCCCAGATTCATGAGAGGTGCACCTCCACAGATTTTGCAGGCTCCACCTATTCTACAGGGCCCTCAGACTTCTCAAGCCATGATTACTGAACCAACTGCCACTCCACCTGCTTAGCTAGCTAGATGTAGAAGTCGGACAGGTAGAGGTCTCCCTAGAGGGGGAGGCTAAGCTAGATATTATTCCCTTCCTACTAGGACGGAGGCAGTTACATCTGATTCTGTTATCACAGGTATTGTTCCGATTTGTCATAGAGATGCGTCAGTCTTATTTGATCCAGGCTCCACTTATTCTTATGTGTCATCTTATTTTACCCCATATTTGGGCGTATCCCGTGATCCTTTGAGTTCTTCTGTTTATGTATCTACACCCGTTGGTGATTCTATTATTGTTGATCGCGTGTATCGGTCGTGTTTGATTGTTATCAGTGGTTTTGAGATCATAGCTGATTTATTATTGTTCAGTATGGTGGATTTTAATATTATTTTAAGCATGGACTAGGTGTCACCCTATCATACTATCCTTGATTGTTACGCCAAGCCGGTGACGTTTGCTATGCCAGGTCTACTACAGCTAGAGTATAGAGGTACCTTAGATCATGTTCCTAGCAGGGTTATTTCATTTTTTAATGCTCAATGAATGGTTGAGAAGGGACGTGATGCGTATCTGGCCTATGTGAGAGATGTTAGTGTTGATACTCCTACTGTGGAGTCAGTTCCGGTAGTAAGGGATTTTCCATATGTATTTCCAGTAGATTTTCCGGGTATGTCGCCCGACAGAGAAATTAACTTTGGAATTGATTTATTATCGGGCACTCGGCCCATTTCTATTCTACCATATCATATGGCCCCAGCAGAATTGAAAGAATTAAAAGAGCGGTTATAGGAACTACTTGATAAGGGTTTTATTCGGCCCAGTGTATCGCCTTGGGGTGCTCCTGTCTTATTTGTAAAGAAGAATGATGGTTCTATGCGGATGTATATTGATTACCGCCAGTTGAACAAGGTTACAGTGAAGAACATGTATTCATTACCTCGTATTGATGACCTATTTGATCAGCTTCAGGGTGCCAGAGTGTTCTCTAAGATCGATTGGCGTTCAGGTTATCATCAGTTAAAGATTCGGGAGCCAAATATCCCGAAGACTGCTTTTAGGACTCGGTATGGTCATTATGAGTTTCTTCTAATGTCATTTGGGCTGACCAATGCCCCAACTGTATTTATGCACTTAATGAACAGTGTATTTCAGTCCTATCTTGATTATTTCATTATTGTGTTTATTGACGATATTCTGGTGTATTCCCGGAGTCGGGAGGATCATGAGCAGCAACTGAGGACTGTGCTTCAGACTTTGAGAGAAAANCCTTGTAGAAGTTATACGCAAAATTTTCCAAGTGTGAATTCTGGCTTGATTTAGTGGGATTCTTGGGTCATATAGTTTCGTGCGAAGGGGTCAAGGTAGATCCGAAGAAGATTGAGGCATTGCAGAGTTGGTCCAGACTATCCTCAGCTACGGAGATCCGGAGTTTCCTTGGTTTTGCAGGGTATTATCGCCGATTTGTAGAGGGTTTCTCTTCTATTACTACACCTATGACCAAATTGACCTAGAAGGGTGCTCCGTTCAAGTGGACCGAGGAATGTGAGGAGAGCTTTCAAAAGCTCAAGACAGCTTTGACTACAGCCCCAATATTGGTATTGCCTACAGGTTCAGGGTCTTATACTGTGTATTGTGATGTGCCGCGTATTGGTCTCGGTACAGTGTTGATGCAAGACGGTAGGGTGATTGCCTATGCGTCCAGACAGTCCACGACCTTGAGTTAGCATCTATTGTTCATGCTTTACAGATTTGGCAGAATTATTTGCACGGTGCCCATTGTGAGGTTTATACCGATCACCAAAGTGTGCAACATCTGTTTAAATAAAAGGATCTTAATTTGCGGTAGCGGAGGTGGTTGGAGTTGCTTAAGGATTATGATATCACCATTATCTATCATCCCAGGAAGACCAATGTAGTGGCTGATGCCTTGAGTCGTAAGGCGGAGAGTTTGGATAGCTTAGCATACTTACCGGTAGCAGAAAGGCCTTTAGCCTTGGATGTTCAAGCCTTGGCTAACCAATTTGTTAGATTGGATGTTTCCGAGCCAAGCCAAATTTTGGCTTGTGTGGTTTCTCAGTCTTCTTTTTATGATCGTATCATAGAGCGTTAGTATGATGACCCCCATCTGTTTGTCCTTAAAGACACAGTTCAGCACGGTGATGCCAAAGAAGTCACTATTGGGGATGACGGCGTATTACAGATGCAGGGCAGGCTATGTGTGCCTAATGTAGATGGTTTCCGTGAGTTGATTCTCCAGGAGGCTCATAGCTCACGGTACTCCATTCATCCAGGCGCCACGAAGATGTATCAAGATTTAAGGTAACACTATTTGTGGAGACGGATGAAGAAAGACATAGTAGAGTATGCCGCCCAGTGCCTAAATTGTCAACAGGTGAAATATGAGTATCAACGACCGGGTGGATTGCTTTGAAAGTTAGAGATTCCAGAGTGAAAATGGGAGCGGATCACTATGGATTTTGTTTTTGGGCTCCCACGGACACAAAGGAAGTTCGATGCAGTTTGGGTGATTGTGGATAGATTGACCAAGTCAGCTTATTTCATT
>AWOL01S0093178.1:0-12757 GCA_000715115.1 Nicotiana otophora | reverse complement strand
CTCATGTACACATTTCACATAGCATAATAATGCAATATAGACCAAATCCTAAGGGGTAGTTTCTCCCACACAAAGTTAGGCAAGATACTTTTCTCAAATAGCCTCAAGAATACTCAAAAAATAATTTTCCTTTAAAATATATCTCTGCTCGTCTCAAATCTAGCCAAAAAGACTTAATAATATCAAACAACGCAAAAGAAATCAATTTTGATTAATAAAGTTTAGATCTTTACACAATTTCCAAAAAGTCAACCCCGGGCCCTCCCGATCAAAACCCGAGTCGATGGTTAGATCTCGACTACTCATGATCCCACGAGTCCAAATATATAATTGGTTTTCAAATCCAAGTCCAAATTGACTCTCAAATATCAAATTGTATTTTTCAAAATATGGTCAAAATCCCCCAAATTGCCCTACAAATTACATACTTTTGATGTTAAATTCCATAAGTAATCAAGTTATAATATCTAAATTAAGTCAAAATAACTTACCCAATGTCTATGTGTGAAAATCCCCTCCAAACTTTGCCTCACACCGAGTCTAGGGCTCAAAATATGATAAAATGAGACTAAGTCCCGAAATTCCAACTATTTGTTAAGCTGCAGAAGTCGCATTTGCGACCTTGGGTTCACAAATATGACTATCACAAATGCGACCCTTGGCTCGCAAATACGGCCAATGATCAACCCTGGCAATGTCACAAATTCGACCAGCACTCCGCATATGCAAATTCTGCCTCCATCGCAAAAGCGATCAAATGATCGCAATTTTGGTCCCCCTTTCCATATCCCTTTTTTCACAATTGTGGAGCTGGGTAAATGCGAAGCCTACCTCTCCTACCCTCCATCTCAATTTCGACATGACTATCGCAAATGCGCCTACCACAAATGCGACCGGTGCTCGCATTTGCGAAACCTGCAGCACCAGCCAAAAGCCAGCAAATTTGGAACAAGTTCAAAACACTCTGAAACGCATCCGAAACTCACTCGAGCCCTCGGGGTTCCACGCCAAATATTCACACAAGTCTAGAAACATCATACGAACTCACTCGCAATCACAAAACACTGAAATAACACCCGGAACCACGAATCGAACACCAAAACACATAAAATTCACAATGAAACACAAAAACTTCTAAAATCACAACCAAGCGTTTGATTCCTACCAAACCAACTCAGAATGATACCAAACTTTAAAAACAAGTTCCAAATGACAAAATAGACCTATTCCAAGTCCGAAAATCAAAATCCGAACCCGATAGCCACAAAATCAACCCATAATCAAACTTAGGAAATTCTAAACCTTCAAATTACCAACTTTCAGCAAAAAGCGCCAATTCATCCTAGGAACCTCCGAATTCAATTTCGGGTATACGCGTAAGTCCAAAATCACCTTACGAACCTATTGAAACCATCAAAACACTGCTCCGGGTCATTTTCACAAAAGTCAAACCTCGGTCAACTCTTCCAAGCTAAGTTTCCAAACTAGGAACCAAGTGTTCCAAATCAACCCAAAACCTCCCCGAAACTAAACCAAACATCCCCGCAAGTCACATAACCACAAATACACATACAGGATGCTTACAAAAGGGAAACAGGTCTCAAATACACAAAACAACCAGTCGGGTCATTACATTCTCCCCCTTAACAAACGTTCATCCTCGAACGAATATAGAGAGATACCTAAAGTGCCAAAAAGGTGAGGATATTGACTCTGCATATCATGCTCGGTCTCCCAAATTGCCTCTTCGACCAGTTGAACTCTCCATTGAACTTTCATCGATGCAATGTTCTTCGACCTCAACTTGCGAACTGCCTGTCCAAGATAGTTATCGGTTCCTCAACATAAGTTAAATCCTTGTCCAACTGCACTGAGATAAAATCTAACACATAAGATGGATCCCCATAGTGCATCTGGAGTATGAAAACATAGAACACTATGTGAACTCCTGATAAGCTGGGTGGCAAAGCAAGTCTGTAGGCCACCTCACCCACTCTCTCAAGAACCTCATAAGGGCCAATATACAGCGCTAAACTTGCCCTTCTTCCCGAATATCATCACACCTTTCATGGGACAAACTGTGAGTAGAACCCTCTCACCTACCATGAATGCCACATCACGAGTCCTCCTATCAGCATAACTCTTCTGTCTGGAAAGCGCTGTACGACGCCACTCCTGAATTAATTACACCTTCTCCAAAGCATCACAAACCAAATAAGGCCTCATACGGAGCCATCTGATGCTAGATCGATAGTTGTTGTAGGCGAACTCTACTAATGGTAGAAACTGATCCCACTGACCCTCAAAATCGATGACACATCTCGTAACATGTCCTCTAAAATCTGAATAGTGTGCTCGGACTGCTATCCTTTTGTGAATGAAATGACGTGCTCAAATTGATCTGTGTGCCCAACTCACATTGCATAGCTCCCCAAAAATACAATGAAATATGTGCCTTGATTCGATATTATAGACACTGTACGCCATGATAGCGAACATCTCATAAAGATAAATCCGAGCCAGATGCTCTGAAGAGTAGGTAGTCATAACTGGAATGAAGTATGCAGATAAGAAGGAAGGAAAAAAGCGATAAATCAAATTTTGGAAGAGAAATTATACTTACGTGACATATTTCACTTCTCAGGAAATGGCATATGCTCAGCTGGAATCAAGTCTGAGGTCCTCACTCGAATAAAATGACCTAACCAGCCTCGATCCTAATCTTCATCAATACTCGAGAATGGGGCTTCATCTATGGTAACCCAACCGCAAAATCCATAGTGATACCCTCCCACGTCCCCTCCGGAATATCTAGTCTCTGAAGCAAACCACCCGATCTTTGATGCTCGTACTTAACCTGTTGACCGTTCAAACACTGTGCTACACATTCAACAATATCTTTCTTCATCCTTCTCCACCAGTAGTGCTGCTACAAATCATGCTACATCTTCGTGGCACATGAATGGAATATCATGAACCATGGGCTTCCTCAAGAATCCGCTATTGAAAACCATCCACATTGGGCACACGAATCTGGCCCTGAAGCCTTAATACCCCATCATCACCAATAGTTACCTCCTTATCATCACCGTGCTACACCGTATCCTTAAGGAAGAATAAGTGGGGATCATCATAAAGATGCTCCTTAATGCGCTCAAACAAAGACGACCATAGCACAACACAAGCAAGAACCATGCTAGGCTCCGAAACATCCAACCTCACGAACCTGTTGGCAAAACTATGAACATCCAAAGCTAACAGTCTCTCCCCAACTGGAATAAAAGCAAGACTCCCCATGTTCTTAACCTTCCTACTCAAAGCGTCGGCCCCCATATTGGCCACGGGATAATAAAGAATGGTGATATCATAGTCCTTTAGTAGCTCTAACCACCTCTATTGCCTCAAGTTAACCACCTTTATTGCCTCAAGTTAAGATCCTTTTGTTTGAATAGGTGTTGAAGCCTCATGTGATCCAAGAACACCTCACAAGACACGTTGTAAAGATACTTCCTCCAAATCCTAAGTGCGTGAACGAGGGTTGATAACTCCAAACTGTGCACTAGGTAGTTCTTCTCATAGGGCTTCAACTAACACGAAGCATAAGCAATCACTCTACCCTCCTGCATCAACACACATCCAATGCCAATTTGTGAAGCATCAATAGATTGTATATGAACACGATGCTAAAGGCAAAACCAGAATTGAAGCTGTAGTCAAGGCAATCTTGAGCTTCTGAAAGCTCTTCTCATACTCGTCAGACCACCTGAATGGGGCACCTTTCTGAGTCAATCTAATCAAAAGAGCTGCAATGGATGATAAACCCTCCATGAAGCGGTGATAATACCCAGCCAAACCTAGGAAACTCTGGATCTCAGTAGTTTTAGAAGGCCTGGGCCAACTCTGAACTAATTAAATCTTCTTCGGATCCACCTTAATCCTTTCAATAGACACCACGTGACCCATAAATGCCATCGAGTCTAACCAAAACTCGCACTTGGAGACTTTACCAAATAGCTTCTTCTCCTTTAAAGTCTGGAGCATGATCCTCAAGTGCAGTTCATGCTCCTCTCGGTTGCGAGAATACACCATTATATCATCAATGAACATGATGACGAAGGAATCAAGATAAGGCTGAAACACGTTGTTCATCAAGTGCATGAAAATTGTTAGGGCATTGGTCAGCCCAAAAGGCATCACCAAGAACTCATAGTGGCCATAGAGGGTCTTGAAAGCCGTCTTCGGAATATTTGAAGCCTAGATCTTTAACTGATGTTATGCTGAACTCAAATCATTCTTTGAGAATACTCTAGCACCCCAAAGCTGATCAAATAAATCATCAATATGTGGTAGTGGGTTTCTTGACAGTAACCTTGTTCAACTATGTGTAGTCAATACACATCCTCATAGAGCCGTCTTTCTTATTCACAAATAGAATTGGAGCAACCTAAGGTGAAACACTTGGTTAGATGAAACCTTTTTCAAGAAACTCTTGAAGTTGTTTCTTCAGTTCTTTTAAATCCACTGGTGCCTGATGAATGGTGATTTTACTACTCATTTTAGTCTCTTTTCTTTAGTTTTTATGTCATTTCATTATAATATTAGATTATTTATGGTGTGCATTGCTAGAATTTCAGGTACAATAAGTCATGAAGAGAATTGAATTCAAATGAAGTGCAATTAAGCAAAAAAGAGTTGAAGAAGTGAAAATGTACTCGGTGATTTTGCATCTGCGTAACAGTGTCCGCATCTGCGGGCTCACATTTGCGAGAATGATTCCGCATCTTCAAAGAGGGAGCTATTACACTGGGACCGCTTCTGTGGATAGTCCTCCGCATCTGCGGAGGCACTTCCGTAATTAACTGTGTGCATCTATGTTTACACTTCTGTGTTTCCAAGACCGCTTCTGCGAATATTCAATTTTTCACATGACTTCGCGTCTGAGAGACGAATTTCGCGTCTGCGGAGCTGCACTTGCGATGATTCTTCCGCAAGTGCGGTCAGCGGGGTTGAGACCTGAACAACTTCAACATTTCATATTTTCTTGATCCCAAACCCATAAATACACGACATCGCTCATTTGGAAGGCGTCTTTGGAAGTATTTGGAAAAACAATACAAGCTTTGGAGCTAGGGTTCTTGCACACACACTTGGGAGTTAAAGATTTGAAGACTTTGGATGAGATTTTCTTATCCATTTTTACTCATTTCATTATTTCCTTGCTTTGTATTGAATATTTAAGTGTGTGGTATTTATTCCATACTTGAATCTTGTTTATGAAAATATGCATTGTGAAAGTTTGGATTAAATCTCTTGTTGTGCTTATGTATTGAATGATTTTTATTAATTATGAAGTGAGTTAATTGTTTCTTTAATTATTCTTGTTCTATAATATTTCCAAAGAGATTAGCTAACCATAGGACTAGCCCATTAACTTTGAATTAATCTTAGAAAAGGTAATTTGGGGTTGAAAAAGATTAATTAACAAGAACTTGAGGCGTTAATCCTCGCTTTATAGATTCTACCTAAGGGTGAACTTAATCTTTTATTTGTTTTAGGGATAATTCAATTAGGAAGTCTTGTTAGTATTCAAAAAAAGATAATATAGAATTATTATCCGAGGTTAATTAACATAAACTCGCTCATAATTATAAAATCATGAAATACATTGGATCGTTACTTGAGTGTAATTTCTCGTGTATCCATGCTTACAGCCATTGATCATTTTACTTGCTTTCTAGATTAGTTTNCATAATATTTTTTATTTAGACATAATATTTTCTCAAAACCCTTTTTAGTGTTTGGCTTAGCATAATAAGTGATAATTCTCTTACTTGCCTAATCGCCTACATATTGTTCTCTATGGTATTTGGCCCCGACTCATAGTTGGGTTAATTATATTGCATGCGATCGTGTCTGCTTACTCTTTGAGGAGTGGATTTGGACGAGGATGACAATGAGGAGTATTCTTTCTTGTAGGAGGATAATGATGCTGATGATACCGGTGATGATGAAGCTCAGAGATTTACACAACAGTGATGAGCCTTTTTCCCGTAGTCTGCAAGTCTGATGCAAACCTTAGGGAGATCCTCAAACTACTCTTATTTTATTATGATATTATACTGTGAGCACACTACATTGTTTTTAGTTGGGTGGCTTTAGGGAGTATATTTTATTGGTACATCTATGCTTGACTTGTGCTCTTGCCGGGCTTATGATTTTGTATGGATATTGTGTGCCTTTGTCGAGCTTGTTTTACTATTGTGGATGATCTTATGCCTTTGTCGGGCGTAGTTTGTGATTGGTAATATATTTGCGGATTGATCGCTTTTGTTATTTTATTTTCTTTAGTAGTTTTTAGTTATATTAGTTTTATTTCTTTAGTAGTAATATACTTTTCAATAAATCTCCTTGGATTTTCTTTATGCTACGGTTCTTTCCCGAGTAATAGTTTTGTGTTGAACCGGGTGACCTTTCTCGATGATGGATGGCGTGACAACTCTCTTAAGGGAATTAATCTTATTTAGATATGTGGATACTTGTGGATTATTTAGTACTAATAAAATTAGTCTTTTGCGTGTGAGTTGTGAATTGAATATACCCCTCCGAATTTTTGTGTTGCAAATTAAAAAAGTAGGTTGCATGGGGAAAAATAACTTTTATGATAATTTTTTGGCTCATTTTGTGACTCTCCGCCCATTTGTTGGCATGATATTGCTCTAATTGTTCTTATTATGAAGTAAAATTAATCTTTCTTAATTAGTGCATGTGTCATGCGTGTGAGTTTTTGTTAAAAAAAAATCTTGTGCTTACTTTTATCATTTAGAACTTGCCTGGTTGGTCTTTCAATGCTAATCTTAATTATGTTTGGTTGGAGGGATGATCTTAGGTATTTTTTGTGATATTTGAAAAGGCCTCTTTAGCCTTTTGAGCCTATCATTGCATAAATATTATTACTAGTTAACCCCTTTTGAGCCTTTAACATTTTCTTTGACTACCACATTACAAACCTTTACCCTTTTTCTAAAATAATTCCCTCTTTTGAACCCCGTCCCTCCTTGAATGTTAAAAATGAGGCTAAAAGTCTAAGTTGTGGGTGTTGGTGCCAACTGGGAATGATGAAGATGTACATTGTGTGTAGAAGCAAATACCTCGAAGTTGTGTTATGTGAAGACACTCAAGCTCCAAAAAAACAAAAAGAGTTAGTATTGAGAAAATTAGAGAGGTAACACAATTAGAGGGTAGTTATGAAATTTGAGGTGGTTCATTGTTGGCAACTAGAGGTCAATAAGGGCTATGTGGTTTAAAAAGAATCAAAGTGCAAAAAGAAAGACAAATGTGGGTAGTGTTCAAGGAGGGTGCAGTTACTTGTATCCCAAATGCTTATCCTACCCTTCTCTAAGCCTACAATACAAGCTTAAAACGTCCTTATGGGATCTCCAACCGAATGATCTTAAATTGGCGGCGAATTAAAATAAGGGCAAGCTTATGGCATGATATTTGTTAATACTTGAATTTTTTTGTTGAGAGTGAGTGACTTTGTGCATTTGTACCTCGTGTTGTTATTGTTGTAAATATGGTGATTTTGGGACTTTCTTTCTTGTGAGGACACATGAATTATGATGAATTGGTGACATTGATAAATTCCAAATTGAGTCAATTGAGCATATGTAGTAGACTGGTGCTTTTGAGCCACTTCTTGAGGCTTTATTGTCATTTAATTATTTTGAAACTCCATTGCATTCTTGAGATTGAGTTTTTAAATGAATGAATTATTTAGTTAAAGCTCACATGCTCGTAGCCTAATTATTCGTACCAACCAAAGCCATAAGTGTTGTGCGTAATTGGAGAATGTGATTTGAAGATGATAGCGATGCTAATTGAATTTTGAATGGTAGAGCCTCGTTGAGTTTGCGGTTTTGATTTGCTTGAGGACAAGAAAAGACTTTAAGTTCGGGGTATTGATGAGTGGTGATTTTATCACTTACTTATAATATGAGGTTATGTATGGTTTGCATTGTAAGAATTTTAGGTACAATGAGTCATGAAGAAAATTGAATTCAAATAAAGTAGAATTCAGAAAAAAAAAGAGTTGAAGAAGTGAAAATGCACTCACTGATTTCGCATATGCGTAACAGTGTCTGCATTTGTGGACTCGAACTTGCGAGAATGAGTCCACATCGAGAATGAGTTCACATCTGTGAAGAGGGAGCTGTCACAGTGGGACTGCTTCTGCAGATAGTCCTTCGCATCTGCGGAGGCATTTCTATGCTTAACTGTGAGCATCTGCGTTTACGCTTCTGCATTTCCAAGATCGCTTTTGTGAATATTCAGTTTGTCACATGACTTCGCATATGCGAGACAAATTCCACGTCTGCGAGCCGCACCTTCGATAATTCTTCTGCAGGTGGGGTCAACGGGCTTCTGACCTGGACAACTTTGACATTTCATATTTTCTTGATCCCAAACTTACAAATACACGACCTAGCTCATTTGGAAGACATCTTTGGCAGTCTTTGGACAAAAATATAAGGTTTGAAAATAGGGTTCTTGCACACACACTTGGGAGTTAAAAATTTGAAGACCTTGCTTTGTATTGAATATTTAAGTGTGTAGTATTTATTCCAATACTTGAATCTTGTTTATGGAAATACTCATTGTGAAAGTTTGGATTAAATCTCTTGTTGTGCTTAAGTATTGAATATTTTTTATTAATTATGAAGTGAGATAATTGTTTTTTTAATTATTCTTATTCTTTAATGTTTCCAAAGAGATTAGCTAACCCTAGGACTCACCCATTAACTTCAGATTATTCTTGGAAAAGGTAATTTGGTGTTGGGAAAGAATAATTAACAAGAATTTGAGGCGTTAACCCTCACTTTATAGATTCTACCTAGGGATAGGATTGAACTACTTGTAGCCATATTCGGGTGCACTTAATCTCTTAATTATTTTAGGGATAATTCAATTAGGAAGTCTTGTTAGTCTTCGGAAGAAGCTAATAGAGAATTATTATCTGAGGTTAATTAACATAAACTCTCTCATATTTGTAAAACTGTGAAATACATTGGATCGTTACTTGAGTGTGATTTCCAGTGTATCCATGCTTGTAGCCATTAATCATTTTACTTAATTTCTAGGTTAGTATATATTTTTTGCATTTAGACATAATATTTTTTTCAAAACCCTTTGTAGTGTTTGGCTTAGAATAATAAGCGATAATTCTCTTAATTGTCTAATCGCCTACATATTGTTCTCTGTGGGATTCGACCCCGACTCATAGTCGGGTAAACTATATTACATGCGACTGTGTCCGCTTACTCTTTGAGGAGTGGATTTGGACATCATTTGTGCCATGCGATATGGTGGAATAGAGATGGGATGAGCTCCCGTCACCAGATAAATACTAAAATCAATACCCCTATCGAATGGCATGCCCGGTAGGTATGCTGGAAACACATCTGAAAACTCACACACTACCGGAACTAACTCAACGGTAGGAGTATTAGCGTTAATATCCCTCACAAAGGAAAAGTACGCCAAGCACCCCTTCTGAACCATCTGTTGTGCCTTCAGAAAGGACACTACCCTACTAGGAATATGACCCAATGAACCTCTCCACTCCAACATGGGCAACCCTAGCATAGCCAACATCACGATATTAGCGTGACAATCAAGAATAATGTGACATGGTGACAACCAATCCATGACCAAAATCATATCAAAATCCACCATATTAAGTAACAGAAGTTCACCCTAGTCTCATAGCCTCTAATATTGACCAAATAAGAATGATAGACCCGGTCTACCACAATAGAATCCTAACGAGTGTAGAAACATAAACATGAGTACTCAAATATTCACGAGACGTATCCAAATATGAAGAAAAATAGGATGACACATATGAATAAGTAGAACCCGAATCAAATAAAATGGATGCATCTCTATGACAAACTGAAAAAATACTTGTGATGACAGCATTTGATGCAAATTGCCAACTTTTGGCAAAAAGAGCCAATTAATCCTAGGAACCTCCGAATTCAATTTCGAGCATATGCCTAATTCAATAATCACCATATGAAACTATTGGAACCATCCAAATATCATTCCGGGATCATATTTTACAAAAGTCAAACCTCGGTTAACTCTTCCAAACTAAGCTTCCAAACTAGGAACCAAGTGCTCCAAATCAACCCAAAACCTCCCTGAAACCAAACCAACCATCCGCGTAAGTTACATAACCACAAATACACACACGGAAAGCTTCAAAAGGGGAAATGGGTCTCAAATACACAAAACGACCAATAGGGTTATTATGTTCTCCCCCTCTTAACAAATGTTCATCCTCGAACGAGTATAGAGACATACCTGAAGTTCCAAAAAGGTGAGGATATTGGCTCCGCATATCAAGCTCAGTCTCCCAAGTCACCTCTTCAATCGGTTGAACTCTCCACTGAACCGTTACTAATGCAATGTTCTTTGACCTCAACTTACGAACCTGTCTATCCAAGATAGCTACTTGCTCCTCAATATAAGTCAACTCCTTGTCCAAC
The DNA here is from genome assembly GCA_000715115.1 of Nicotiana otophora. Taxonomy (NCBI): domain Eukaryota; kingdom Viridiplantae; phylum Streptophyta; class Magnoliopsida; order Solanales; family Solanaceae; genus Nicotiana; species Nicotiana otophora. The sequence continues at coordinate 2,207 of AWOL01S0093178.1, read as the reverse complement.
TGCACGGAGATGAAATCTAACACATGAGACGGATCCCCATACTACTTCGGGAGCATGGAAATATGGAACACCGTGTGAACTCCTGATAAACAACCGGTCGGATCGTTACACAAGTAATGTTCTACTAGAAATCAAAGTGGTTTTTCCCTTGGAGATCATACAAGTGTAAGAGAAAACTTGGTATTCCCTTATTGTTGTGAGGTTGAAGTTATTGCAAGTTGAAGCCAGGTATAAGGGGGTTGATTGTGCATCCAAGGTAAGACGCACCCTCTCTAACATGTATAAGAGTTTAATGGGGTCTTTGAAGTGTTGTTTGATTAAGAACTCGTGAGATAAAAGTCGGAAATCGTATTTAAAGTGTTATGTTATATTGGACTATTTTGAGGCCATGTTTGTGATGTGTTGAGGCTGGAAATAGGTGGGATAGATTGGATATGATGTGATAAATATTGTTCTTGTGTTGTTGTTGTTGGTAAGGGCTTAAGGAAAGTAGAGAGAACTAGGGGAGGTGCTGTCCGATTTTGTATGCGCAAGGTTGTCATTCGTCGGCTATTAATATGTTCTTAATATTGATAAAAGCAATGTTTTTATCTTGTAGACCAACGAATTGGTGAGTCGCTTGTGGTATCGTGAAGAACAACTATGGTTGAGGTATGTACGGTCTTTCTTCCTTCTTTCGGCATGATTTTGTAAGTCACATCACCCTTATAAGAGATTCAAGGGGACAAGCTCTTGTGTATGCTCTTTGTCGACGGATTAAGGTCGTTTAGAAGTTCATAAAGTTAATATAGATAAGTTGTAAGTTGTCAGTAGTTGTCTTTCATGGATATTCCATAGAAATGAGTAGAGCTCCAGGAAGTTTGTATTGTATATAATACAAGAAGTGTAATCTTCAATTGATTATTACCTATAAATGGCCTAACGGGATAAAGGTCTTGCACAGTCGATAGAATGACTTTATCGCTAGAAACAGATCATGATAGTTAAAGAAATATAGCCATAACCTCCCTAATGTCAGGGAGAGCAGAGTATAAGTTAAGAAAGTTAATAAGCTACCTAAACACGAGTCCCTTCGTAGATTAAAGATTTCGGATAAACGAGCTAACCAACGAATGTTAACATGAAAGTGGAAGAAGATAAAGTTACATAAGTTGTAAAATCAGATTGTAATAGGGCCAGTGATGGTCATACACGTCCTTGATAGACATAAACTTTCTAAAGCTAAGGGAAGTATTATATGAGTAATGAACGTAAGAAACGGTTTAAAGGAAACGAGTTAACAAATTCGAATCATGAGTTATCGAGAGTAATGGACGAGTTTATTTTTTTATAAGTACGAGTACCTAGTTTACAGATTGTTGATTGCTGAATGTTGTTTGAAGTTGCATATACATCTGTATGGGCCCTATGGATGGTCACTAATGAACTCATTGGTGCACAATAAAGGTGGTTATGGACGGTCAGGAGCATGCATAGCCAAACCCGAGTATGCTAGTCGTACGGATGGTCTACTTGGATTCGCATACGTGCCACCAGACACTTATGGTTGTAGTGCACCTCACGGACGGTCTACCTTGTGACGCATAAGAGCCATTTTATGTTTAGTTTGTACGAATAGATGACGATGTAGTAAAAGATCAGAAATCCAGTTATTAGAGATAGTTTAGAGTACTATGACAGTATAAGTTATGTAGTTAGACAGAGGGACCAAGGGTCAGAGAGATTGTGATCTGGTAAGCAGATCGAGAGTACGTGGTAAGTCCACTCTTATTATTATCTTTCAGTAGAGATTCTACTGTATTCATTCATTTTCTTTAGTTTCCAAGTTTTTATATATATATATATATTATTTTCTGCCTTACATACTTGGTGTATTTCATTGTACTAATGTCCCATTACTGGGGCGCTACATTTCATGCCTGGGGTGCAGGTAATCAATTTGACGAGCCCTCACAGTAGACGGGGTTGATGTTCAGCGGAGGATCGGTAAGACTCCATTTCATTTGGAGTGCAGGCGAGTCTGGAGATCATGGTATTAAAGTTTTGCTACAGACTTATAGGTAGGCATGGGCCCTGTTCTGGCCATGTTTGATGTCAAATACTCTTAGGGGATTTATAGACACAGGTTAAGTATGTACAATATGTTAGTGGACTTGCCGGCACTCGTTTATGTTTTCCTTTTGGGTTATCCGGTATTGATATTCATA
>AWOL01S0093175.1:9465-36070 GCA_000715115.1 Nicotiana otophora | reverse complement strand
GCAAAAGGGACATCAGTACAAATAATGTATCGAGTATGTAAGGAATGAAAATCAGTAAATAATTGACATGCGAAACATGGAGTAAAAGACTCAACATATAATCCTGAATAACTCTGTGAATCAATAATATTTACAATGCTATTCATATGCGTATAAATGTCATACCATGCATAAGTATATACGTACATAACATCATCAAGCCTCTGAGGGCATCCCATCATATCATCTCGGCCATTGTGGGAAAATCATTAACATGTACCAACTGATCAGGTGGTGGTTCATATATAATGCCGTAACCTTTTCCCATATACCATATACATATATATAAATATATACGCGTATACGCCATCTGGTCATGGGTCAATGTACATGTATAAATGAATGCAATGCATGAGAAGTACGTCAATAAAATCTTTCAGAATATCATAAAACTATTATGCCTTTGATTAAGGTCATGAAATAAATTTTATCAACTTACATATTTTCTGAGACCCATGAACAGATGATAGAATAATAAGACACATGGGGAATCAAGAATATAGACACCCCTAACACTTCTATGAATAGAGTCATTTATGAAAGTTGCGTATTTTGCTCGTTTCATTTGTATCATTTGGATCATGCCAAAAAGAAAGAAGGGATAGCCTTAACATACCTGGACCGATCCTCTTGACGCTCTCTCTAACACATGTCTTTTGCGAAAACACGTAACGGCGGATCGAAGTAGGGAAAAAACTGTATGATGTTCTAGAGAAAAATTGTATCGTACTCTCTTAGAATTGCAAATCCCGTTGCTATTACATTACGTAGTCTTGTATGAATTTTGTTGAAGAAATTTTCCATAGCAGATCTGTATGATATCTTTATTAAATGAATTTGGTCAAAATCTTTCATGACTTTTCTTGAAGTGAATTACGTTGCCAAGATGCTTAAGGAAGTTTTGCTTGAATTCTTGAATTTTAGCTTAAATTCTTGTTGAAGCAGAATGTCACGTTACTAAGTTGCCTACCATTTTTAATATAAGCACCTCTCTTTGAATTAGCGAGGCCTTATGCTTTAATGGGTGTGGGCCCCACATTTCAAGGCTTGGTATCACATAACCTTTTTAAGAGTCATAAAGGGGGAAAGGGGGGTGTTGCCACGTTGGGGAGGGGTTAAGTCTTATCCCAATTCTTTAATTAATCACCCAACAACTCCTTAATTAACTAGGTAATATCCAATTACCCAATAATTAACCAATTACCCACATAATTAAGAATTATCTCAAATTACTTTAAAATACTACTCACTTTAAACACACTTTATACACCTTACTATCATGATCATATGGTACCTTGTATGGAACTAGTCCATAAATACCGGGTATTGTAGATTAGACCATATTTTATCTCAAAATGTCAAATTTTGACGAAATTTATTTTCTACAATTTTCTTACCCTCTCACCTTCATGAATTTAATCATCACTTGTTCGAAGNAAAGATTATCATGAAATATCTAGAATGAAACATGAGGGAACACTCGTCGTAGGACGACCCAACATATAATACAAACTTATACATATGACATATAGTATAAGGCCAAAATGATCACTCGTATACTGAACATAGGCCGACAAGGCCATACAATCTTTCACATACATGAAATATGTCTACAAGCCTCTAAGAGTACATAAACGTCACCCCGACATACCAATCCATATGTGTCCAATACATACTGACCAAATAGGCAACTCCGGAGCAAATGGAGCGCACCAACATCTTCCGCTAAGCTGATAGCCTACTTGGAGGACTCTTGACCTGTCTATCGGGACCTGCGGGCATGAAACGCAGCGTCCCTAGGCAAAAGGGACATCAGTACAAATAATGTATCGAGTATGTAAGGAATGAAAATCAGTAAATAATTGACATGCGAAACATGGAGTAAAAGACTCAACATATAATCCTGAATAACTCTGTGAATCAATAATATTTACAATGCTATTCATATGCGTATAAATGTCATACCATGCATAAGTATATACGTACATAACATCATCAAGCCTCTGAGGGCATCCCATCATATCATCTCGGCCATTGTGGGAAAATCATTAACATGTACCAACTGATCAGGTGGTGGTTCATATATAATGCCGTAACCTTTTCCCATATACCATATACATATATATAAATATATACGCGTATACGCCATCTGGTCATGGGTCAATGTACATGTATAAATGAATGCAATGCATGAGAAGTACGTCAATAAAATCTTTCAGAATATCATAAAACTATTATGCCTTTGATTAAGGTCATGAAATAAATTTTATCAACTTACATATTTTCTGAGACCCATGAACAGATGATAGAATAATAAGACACATGGGGAATCAAGAATATAGACACCCCTAACACTTCTATGAATAGAGTCATTTATGAAAGTTGCGTATTTTGCTCGTTTCATTTGTATCATTTGGATCATGCCAAAAAGAAAGAAGGGATAGCCTTAACATACCTGGACCGATCCTCTTGACGCTCTCTCTAACACATGTCTTTTGCGAAAACACGTAACGGCGGATCGAAGTAGGGAAAAAACTGTATGATGTTCTAGAGAAAAATTGTATCGTACTCTCTTAGAATTGCAAATCCCGTTGCTATTACATTACGTAGTCTTGTATGAATTTTGTTGAAGAAATTTTCCATAGCAGATCTGTATGATATCTTTATTAAATGAATTTGGTCAAAATCTTTCATGACTTTTCTTGAAGTGAATTACGTTGCCAAGATGCTTAAGGAAGTTTTGCTTGAATTCTTGAATTTTAGCTTAAATTCTTGTTGAAGCAGAATGTCACGTTACTAAGTTGCCTACCATTTTTAATATAAGCACCTCTCTTTGAATTAGCGAGGCCTTATGCTTTAATGGGTGTGGGCCCCACATTTCAAGGCTTGGTATCACATAACCTTTTTAAGAGTCATAAAGGGGGAAAGGGGGGTGTTGCCACGTTGGGGAGGGGTTAAGTCTTATCCCAATTCTTTAATTAATCACCCAACAACTCCTTAATTAACTAGGTAATATCCAATTACCCAATAATTAACCAATTACCCACATAATTAAGAATTATCTCAAATTACTTTAAAATACTACTCACTTTAAACACACTTTATACACCTTACTATCATGATCATATGGTACCTTGTATGGAACTAGTCCATAAATACCGGGTATTGCAGATTAGACCATATTTTATCTCAAAATGTCAAATTTTGACGAAATTTATTTTCTACAATTTTCTTACCCTCTCACCTTCATGAATTTAATCATCACTTGTTCGAAGTAGCATAATGCTTATAATCTCAAAATAATCTCATTCTCGAACTTACGTCGATTAACTTACGACGAAACTTTAACATACGAAAATGCAGGATGTAATATCCCATTTTCGATCTTTCATCAATTTACTTATGGCGTACTTTTACGTATGAAAACATAGGGTGTAACACTTTTCCAAAGACTAATCTATATGGGGATGTTCCAATTAGTTTTTTGAATACTGTTCGGTATGCCCATAATGCATCATCTAATTTTAAAGCCCAGTCATTTCTTGAGATTCCAACTATTTTTTCAGGAATTCTTTTTAGCTCGCGATTGGATACCTCAATTTATCCTTGAGTTTTAGCATGATATGATGTTCCTGTTTTATGAGTCACGCTATAACGATCTGACCGGTCCTTTTGTTTTCTAGAACCCCATTCCCCTAAATAAGACTCTCCGTACATACTTTTACTATTTTATGACTTGCGAGGATGGTTAGTTCGGTATGTGGAAGGGTTCGGGATAAAATCGGAATATTTGGTTCCTAAAGGTTGGTTAAAAATGTCAAGTTTGACTTCGATCAACGTTTTGAGTAAACGACCTCGGAATTGGGATTTGACGGTTCCAATAGGTTTGTATGATGATTTTAAACTTGGGTGTATGTTCGAATCGGGTTTTGGATGACCCGGGAGCATTTCGACGCATAATAGTGAAAGTTGGTTCTTTAAAGGTTTTGAAGTTCTTTAAATTTGGCATGGAGTAGTTTTGGTGTTATCGAGGTCCAAATGGGATTCCTAGACCGGGAATAGTTATGTATGGTGATTTAAGACTTGGACGCAAAATTTGGTGTCATTCCGAGTAGTTTAAATACGTTTCGGCGCATTGAGAGTAAATTGAAGAACTTGAAGTTCATATTTTGATTCGATTTGGTTTTGGAGTGTGATTCTTGGTTTTGTTATTGTTTTAAGCATTTTGAGAGCTCGAGAAAGTCTGTATAATGTTTATAGACTTGTTGGTATATTTGGACGGGGCCTCGGGGACCCCGGATGCCATTCGGACGATGTGCGAATTGAGTTTGAGACTCAAGAGAGCTGCTGGTGCATCGGTTCTGGTATGCCCGCACCTGCAAGCTTTGGGCCGCAGGTGCGAGGGTTGCACCGCAGAAGCGGTTCTGGAGCATGTGGCCATGGACCGCAGATGCGAATTTCCGTGCGCACCCATGAACGCTCAGGTGCAATGAGAAAGGGCGCAGAAGTAGACTCAACTGCAAAAGCGGCACGCTTGCCACAGAAGCGGGATCCCGTCCGCAAAAGCGGCCCTCGCTGGGATTGAAGACCTCCGCATAAGCGTACCACGTATCCACAGGTGCGATACCACAAATGCGGCCAAGGCACCGCAGGTGCGATAATCGCTGGAGACAAACCCCAATTTAATGCGGGACTTAGACATTTTAGATCACTTATTTCATTTGTTTGGGCTATTCTTTGAGCTCTTAGAGAGGGGATTTCACCTAGCACTTTGAGGTAAGTAATTTCTACATAACGTGAGTTAAATATAGAGTTTATGGGTAGATTATAACATGTAAATTAGTGAAAATGATTGGTTTAGGTGAAAACCTAGGTTTTTGATAAAAATGTGATTTAACCATGAAATTTGTTATGGAATTTAGTGAAAATTATATATTTGAGTTCATGAGTTTATGGGTAACAACTTTTTTCAAAATATTTCAGAATCCAGGCACGTGCGCCCGGGGGTGAATTTTAGGAATCCTACATTTGGGGTTGGGGTAATCACTTTAATAGTTAGAATATAAACTTTTGAACATGTATTGATCATTTTAAATAACATTTGACTAGTTTCGAGTCGTTTGGCACCGAATTGAAGGTTTGAGCACAACCTTGGACCGGAAAGTAGGCTTTGAGACAAGGTAAGTCTCTTTTTTAACCTTGTAAGAGGGAATTAACCCCATAGGTGAATTGATTAATATGTGCTCCTATTTGTGGGGACTACATACGCACGAGGTAACGAGAGTCCGTACATAGAAAATTATGGGTTTAGGTGAAAACCTAGGTTTTTTATAAAAATGAGATTTAACCATGAAATTTGTTATGGAATTTAGTGAAAATCATATATTTGAGTTCATTAGTTTATGGGTAACAACTTTTTTCAAAACTTTTTGGAATCCGGGCACGTGGGCCCGGGGTAAATTTTAGGAATCCTACATTTGGGGTTGGGGTAATCACTTTAATAGTTAGAATGTGAACTTTTGAACATGTATTGATCATTTTAAATATCATTTGACTAGTTTCAAGTCGTTTGGCACCGTATTGAAGGTTTGAGCAAAATCTTGGACCAGAAAGTAGGTTTTGAGACAAGGTAAGTCTCTTTTCTAACCTTGTAAGAGGGAATTAACCCCATAGGTGAATTGATTAATATGTGATCCTATTTGTGGGGACTACGTACGCACGAGGTAACGAGAGTCCGTACGTAGTTATTGATTTTGATATTGTCCGGGTAGTCTAGGACCCATATCATGCTATATTTACAATATTTGCACCCTACTTGTTAACTTAATTGCTTAAATCATGTTGGAACTTGATAGGGGAATAGTAGGAGGCTAAATTTTACTTACTTAAATTCTTGAACGGGCCCCTTGACTGTTATTAATAATTTTTGTTTCTTAAAATAAATTCCTCCTAAATAAATCTTGAATTGGTTGTTATAAATATTTTCTCTTTTCGTGGAGTGGGCCAAACACATCGGTAGCAGGTAGATGCATCTATGGTTCGTGTCGTTCGACCCTCGGCAGTGCACAGTTTAAATATTCTTATGTTGGATCGGGCCGTACGGCCTTGGCATAAATTGCGCATGATAAATCTTTGGAATCAATTATAATTGATATTGTTTTGTTGACTTGAGATATAAATTGTTAAATGATGGAAATTGAACTTGGGACATACTATTAGCGAAGGGATTGTTTACTATTCCTGTTATTGAATTTTAAATATATATATTTCTGTAATCCATACCTAGTTATTCTCTTGACCTTTTATTGTTAGCCCATAGTAAGTGTCAAAGTCGACCCCTCATCACTACTTCTACGAGGTTAGACTGGATACTTACTGGGTACATGTTGTTTATGTACTCACGCTACACTTCTGCACTTAATGTGCAGGACCTGAGGCAGGTGCATCTGAATATCAGTCTGGCACGCACACTTGATCGCTTCTACGAGACTACACGGTGAGCTGCCTTCCGAGTCGTTTCGCAGTAGCCGAAGTCTTTTCTTTTGCTTGTATTTTCTATCTACTTTATTTCATACAGTAGCTTAGAAATCTTTTGTATATTCTACTAGTTGCTCGTACACTTGTGACACCAGGTCTTGGTGGTTTAAGCTAGTAGACACATGATAATTTTTGGGTTATCTTATTTATCTCACTGCTTTAAAAAACTTGATATCTCATTTTTATTAAATGCTTACTTCTTACTTATGCACAAAACTAAAAATAATCAACTATTTCAAATCTTTAAAGGAAAGGATCATAGAGTTAGTTCACTGTCGGCTTGCCTAGCGATAACGTTGGGCGCCATCACGGCCCATAGGAGAAATTGGGTCGTGATAATATGGTATCAGAGCTCTAGGTTCACGTAGGTTTTACAAGTTATAAGTAGGCCTAATAGAGTCTTGCGGATCAGTGCGGAGACGTTCGTACTTAACTTCGGGAGGCTATATGGTGTTAGGAATCTACTCTTTCTTCATCTCCTATCATGCAATTGATGTTATTCTAAATGTCTTTCTCTTATTCTCTCACAGATGGTGAGAATGCGCACGGTGGATGTTCCAGACCCGGGAGGAGCTGCTCCCCCTATTGCCAGAGGTCGAGGCAGAGGCAGGGGAAGGGCTCTAGCCCGAGGTAGGGGATGAGGACGTCCCAGAGTTTCCCCAGCTATACCACCAGCGAATCCAGTAGAGGATCCCCCTATTGAGGAGCAGGGTGAGGTGCCAGCAGCAGAGCCATCCCCAGTAGATTTCATGTATGCACCGAGCTTTCAGGAGGTTATGGGCCATATGCTGCGGTTTATGAATACTATGACCCAGGCCGGTTTATTACCAGCGGACCTAGCCACATCTTAGGTGAGAGGGGGAGCACAGACCGCTACTTCTCAGGCTCTGGGACATGCAGTTGTCGTATATCAAACCTCGGGTGCACTACCGTGGGCGAAGCTCAGCCAGCTACAGCAGCTGTACCTGAGCCTAGACCACCTGCGGTCGGCGAGCTGCAAAAGTTATTGGATAGATGGACCAGGATTCACCCTCCTGTCTTTGGAGGTGAGTGGCATGAGGACCCCCAGGACTTCATTGATAAGTGCAGGGACAGACTGCACAACATGAGTATATTAGATCCCACGGGGTGGATTTCACTACTTTCCAGTGGGAGGGCAGGGCTCGTAGGTGGTGGCAGTCTCATCTTCTCGGCAAACCAGCAGGTTCTCCTCCCATGTCTTGGGATCAGTTTACGCGCCTTTTCTTGGATAGGTATATTCTAGCCTCTTAGAGGGAAGAGTTGCGGTTTCAGTTTGAGCAGCTCCCACAGGGTCAGATGTTAGTGACCGATATGAGGCGAGGTTCTCTGAGTTGTCTCGCCATGCCCTTATGATACTTCCCACTTACGCGGAGAGAGTGCGAATATTTGTTGCGGGGCTGCACTCAGGTATTTAGGCCACTATGGCCCGAGAGGTCGAGATGGGGGAAGAGGTCAGTTCATGAGGGGTCAGCCCTGCAGGCCCACATATCCAGCATCGTCGCCTCCTCAGGGTGCTCCAGTGCGACCCTATTTCAGTTCCATGCCAGAGAGTTCTTACTGCCCACCAGCTATTAAGGGTCCTTCTAGTGGGTATTCAGGCCATCAGGGTCAGACTTTAGGTCAACAGCACTTCGTACCGAGAGGTTGTTTCGCGTGTGGGGATTTCATCCACGTGCGGAGGTTCTGCCCCAAGCTTCGGGGCAAGGCAGTGCAGCAGGGTTCTCAATCTATGATTATAGCACCAGCCGTCCGACCGCCCAGAGGTGAAGGGTAGACGGGTAGGGGTCATCCAAGAAGTGGAGGCCAGGTAGGGGGAGGTCAGCCATCTATTATTCACTCAGGCGGAGGTCAGCCAGTCTACGCTCCATCTAGATTCTATGCTTTCCCGGCCAAACCAGATGCAGTGGCCTCAGATACCGTGATCACAGGTACTATTTCTGTCTACGGTAAGGATGCTTCGGTATTATTTGATCCAGGGTCTACCTATTCATATGTGTCATCTGAGTTTGCTCATTTCTTGGATATTCCTTGTGAGTCTTTGGGCACTCATGTCTATGTGTCCACTCTTATGGGCAATTCTGTTGTTGTGGATCAGATCTATCGGTCCTGTGTGGTCACATTCTGTAGTTATGAGACTAGAGCGGATCTATTATTGCTCGATATGACCTACTTCGAGGTTATCCTGGGCATGGAATGGCTATCCCCATATCACTCCATCCTTAATTGCCATGCCAAGACTGTTACCTTGGTGATGCCCGAGTTGCCTAGATTGGAGTGGAAAGGTTCGTTTTTCAGCACACCTAGTCGGATTATCTCTTCTATGAAGGCCCGACACATGGTCGAGAAGGGTTATTTGGCTTATTTAGCTTATGTTCGGGATACTACCGCAGAGTCTCTGGCGATTGATTCAGTACCAGTAGTCCGGGAGTTCTCCGATGTGTTTCTTTCTAATCTTCCAGGCATGCCATCCAATCGTGATATCGATTTCTACATTGATTTGGCTCTAGGTACCCAACCTATATCTATCCCACCATACCGTATGGCTCCGAAAGAGTTGAAGGAGTTGAAGTAGCATCTTGAGGAGTTATAGCAAAGAGGTTTCTCAGGCCGAGTGTATCGCCTTGGAGTGCACTAGTGCTGTTTGTGAAGAAGAAAGATAGGATTATGCGGATGTGCATTAATTACCGCCAGTTGAACAAAGTTACCATTAAGAACAAGTACTCGTTGCCGCGTATTGATGATTTGTTTGACCAGTTGCAGGGTGCTAGGGTGTTCTCTAAGATCGACTTGAGATCGGGGTACCATCAATTGAAGATTCGGGACTTTGATGTTCCGAAGACTGCTTTCCGTACTAGATATGGACATTATGAGTTTCTAGTGATGTCCTTCGGTTTGACTAACGCCCCAACGGCGTTTATGGATTTGATGAACAGGGTATTCCGGCCATATATTGATTCATTCTTCATTGTCTTTATTGATGACATTTTGATCTACTCGCGCATCATAGAGGAGCACGAGCAACATTTGAGGTTGGTGCTTCAGATCTTACGGGAACAAAAGCTATATGCTAAGTTCTCCAAGTGTGAGTTTTGGTTAGATTTTGTAGCATTCTTGGGGCATGTTATATCAGGCGAGGGTATTAAGGTAGATCCCAAGAAGATTGAGGCAGTTCAGAGTTGGCCTCGTCCTACTACGGCGACTGAGATCAGGAGCTTCTTGGGGTTAGCAGGTTATTATCGTCGGTTTGTGGAGGGCTTCTCATCCGTTGCAGCGCCTTTGACTAGATTGACCCAGAAGGGTGCTCCGTTCGTTGGCCGATAATTGCGAAGCGAGCTTCCAGCAGCTCAAGACAACTTTGACCACAGCACCAGTTCTAGTGTTACCTTCCGGTTCGGGGATGTATACTGTGTATTACGATGCTTCACATGTTGGTTTGGGTTGTGTATTTATGCAGAAAGGCAAGTCATATGCTTCACGTCAGCCGAAGCCCCATGAGAGGAATTATCATGTACATGATTTGGAGTTGGCCACGATTGTTCATGCTCTTAGGATCTGGAGGCATTACCTTTATGGGGTGTCCTGTGAGGTTTACACTAATCATCGCAGCTTGCAGCATTTGTTCAAGCAAAGGGATCTCAATTTGAGGCAGCATAGATGGCTTGAGTTACTGAAGCATTATGACATCACCATTATTTATCATCCGGGCAAGGAGAATGTAGTCACGGATGCCTTGAGCAGAAAGACAGAGAGTATGGGTAGCTTGGCATTCATTTCAGCAGAGGAGCGGCCACTAGCCTTGGACATTCAGTCATTGGCTAACAGACTTGTGAGGTTGGATATTTCAGAGCCCAGTCGAATTCTTCCATGCGTCGTTGCCCAGTCTTCACTGTTGGACCAGATTAAGGCTCGACAGTTTGATGATCTGCACTTGTTAGTCCTCATAGAGATGGTACTACAGGGTGGTGCCAAGGAGGTTAATATCGGCAAGGATGGTGTTCTGTGACTCCAGGGTCGTCTATGTGTTCCTAATGTAGATGGATTGAGGGAGAGGATTCTAGAGGAGGTACAAAGTTCTCAGTATTCCATTCATACAGGTGCTACGAAGATGTATCGTGACTTGAGGCAGCACTATTGGTGGCGGTGGATGAAGAAAGACATAGTCGAGTATATAGCTAGATGCCTAAATTGCCAGCAGGTTAAGTATGAGCACCAGAGGCCAGGTAGCCTACTCCAGCAGATGACTATACCGGAGTGGAAATGGGAGCGCATTACTATGGACTTCGTAGTTAGGTTGCCGCGGACCTTGCGAAAGTTTGATGTAGTTTGGGTCATTGTCGACAGGTTGACCAAGTCGGCACACTTCATTCTGGTGGTGACTACGTATACTTCAGAGAGGTTGGCCCAAATTTATATTCAGGAGATAGTTTGGTTACATGGTGTGCCTGCTTCCATCATATCAGACAGAGGACCTCAGTTTACTTCGCATTTCTGGAGATCAGTATAGAGTGAGTTGGGTACCCGTGTAGAGCTCAGTACGACATTCTATCCACAGACCAACGGGCAGTCGGAGCGGACAGTTCAGATCTTGTAGGATATGCTCAGAGCATGTGTAATTGAATTTGGAGGGCAGTGGGATCGATTCTTGACTTTGGCCGAGTTTGCTTACAACAACAGTTATCAGTCTAGCATCGAGATGGCTCCATTTGAGGCTTTATATGGTCAGCGATGTCGTTCTCCCATCGGGTGGTTTGAGCCCGGCGAGGCTAAATTATAAGGTATTGATTTGGTGAAGGATGCCTTGGAAAAGGTAAAGTTAATTCAGGAGCGACTCCGCACAGTACAGTCCAGACAGAAGAGCTACGCGGATCAGAAGGCGCGTGATGTATCATTTATGGTAGGCGAGAAGGTTCTCTTGAAAGTCTCGCCGATAAAGGGGATTATGAGGTTCGAGAAGAAGGGAAAGTTGAGCCCAAGGTTTATAGGCCCATTTGAGGTATTGAGACGAGTTGGAGAGGTTGCTTATGAGCTTGCTTTGCCTCCCAGTCTATCGGGAGTTCATTTGATTTTCCACGTTTCTATGCTCCGGATATATCATGCCAACCTGTCACATGAGTTAGACTTCAGCACGATCCAATTAGATGAGAGCATGGGTTATGAGGAGGAGCTAGTTTCCATTGTTGATAGGCAGGTTTGCCAGTTGAGGTCCAAGAGGATTTCCACGGTAAAGGTTCAGTGGAGGGTAACCAACCAGTCGAGGAGGCGACTTGGGAGTCCAAGGAGGACATGCGGGGCAGATATCCACACTTATTCAGTACTCCAGGTATGATTCTAGACCCGTTCGAGGATGAACGTTTGTTTAAGAGGTGGAGAATGTAACGACCCGACCTGTCGTTTTACTTTTTAGAACCACGTTCCCCTAAATAAGACTCCTCATACGTGCTTTTACTATTTTATGACTTGCGGGGATGGTTAGTTCGGGATTTAGAAGGGTTCGGGTTGAAATCAGAACATTTGGTTCCTTAAAGTTGTTAAAAATGCTATGTTTGACTTCGGTCAATGTTTTGAGTAAATGACAATGGAATCGGGATTTGATGGTTCCAATAGGTTTGTATGATGATTTCGGACTTAGGCGTATATTCGGATCGGGTTTTGGATGACCCGGGAGTGTTTCGGCGCCAAATAGTGAAAGTTGATTCTTTGAAGGTTTTGAAGTTCTTTAAATTTGGTTTGGAGTAGGTTTTGGTGTTATCGAGGTCCAAATGGGATTCCGAGACCGGGAATAGTTCTGTATGGTGATTTAAGACTTGCACACAAAATTTAGTGTCATTCTGAGTAGTTTAAGTATGCTTCGGCGTGTTGGGAGTAAATTAAAGAACTTGAAGTTCATATTTTGATTCGATTTAGTTTTGGAGTGTGATTCTTGTTTTTTTAATTATTTTACGCATTTCGAGAGCTCGAGCAAGTCCGTATTACTTGTTGGTATGTTTGTACGGGGCCTCGGGGACCCCGGATGCCATTCGAACGATGCACGAATTGAGTTTGAAACTCAAGAGGGTTGTTGGTGCACCAGTTTTGGTGTGCCCGCACCTGCGAGATTTGGGTCGCAGGTATGAGGGTTGCACCGCAGAAGCAGTTCTGGAGCGTTTGGCCATGGACCGCAGATGCGGATTATCGTGCGCACCCGCGAACGCGCATGTGCGATGAGGAAGGCCGCATAAGCGGACCCAACCGCAGAAGTGGAACGCTTGCCGCAGAAGCGGGATCCCGTTCGCAGAAGAGGCCCTCGCTGGGCTTGAAGACCTCCGTAGAAGTGGACCACGTACCGCAAATGCGGCCAAGGCACCGCAGGTGCGATAATCGCTGGAGACAAACCCCAATTTAATGCGGGACTTAGACATTTTAGCTCACTTATTTCATTTGTTTGGGCTATTCTTTGAGCTATTAGAGAGGGAATTTCACCTAGCACTTTGAGGTAAGTAATTTCTACACAACGTGAGTTACATACAGAGTTTATGGGTAGATTATAACATGTAAATTAGTGAAAATGATTGGTTTAGGTAAAAACCTAGGTTTTTGATAAAAATGAGATTTAACCACGAAATTTGTTATGGAATTTAGTGAAAATCATATATTTGAGTTCATGAGGTTATGGGTAACAACGTTCTTCAAAGATTTTCAGAATTCGGGCACGTGGGCCCGGGGTAAATTTTAGGAATCCTATATTTGGGGTTGGGGTAATCACTTTAATAGTTAGAATATGAACTTTTGAACATGTATTGATCATTTTAAATAAAATTTGACTAGTTTCGAGTTGTTTGGCACCGAATTGAAGGTCTGAGAACAATCTTGGACCGAAAAGTAGGCTTTGAGACGAGATAAGTCTCTTTTCTAACCTTATAAGAGGGAATTAACCCCATAGGTGAATTGATTAATATGTGCTCCTATTTGTGGGGACTACGTACGCACGAGGTAACGAGAGTCCGTACGTAGTTACTGATTTTGCTATTATCCGGGTAGTCTAGGACCCATAGCATGCTATATTTATGATGTTTGCACTCTACTTGTTAGCTTCATTGCTTAAATCATGTTGGAACTTGATAGGGGAATGGTAGAAGGCTAAATTTCACTTACTTAAATTCTTGAACGGCCCCTTGACTGTTATTGATAATTAGTGTTTCTTAAAATAAATGCCTCCTAAATAAATCTTGAATTGGCTATTATAAAGTATTTTCTCTTTTCGTGGAGCGGGCCGAACGTCTCGGTAGCAGATAGATGCATCTATGGTTCGTGTCGTTCGACCCTCGGCAGTACACAATTTAAATATTCTTATGTTGGATCCGTACGACCTCGGCATAAATTGCGCATGATAAATCTTTGGAATCAATTATAATTGATATTGTTTTGTTGACTTGAGATATAAATTGTTAAATGATGGAAATTGAACTTGGGACATACGATTAGCAAAAGGAATGTTTACTATTCCTGTTATTGAGTTTTATATATATATATATATATATTTTCGTAATCCATGCTTAGTTATTGTCTTGACCTTTTATTGTTAGCTCATAGTAAGTGTCAAAGTCGATCCCTCGTCACTACTTCTTCGAGGTTAGACTGAATATTTACTGGGTACATGTTGTTTATGTACTCACGCTATACTTCTGCACTTAATGTGCAGGACCTGAGGCAGGTGCATCTGAATATCAGTCTGGCGCGCATACTTGATCGCTTCTACGAGACTACCCAGTGAGATGCTTTCTGAGCCGTTCCGCAACAGTCGAAGTCTTTTCTTTTGCTTGTATTTTCTATCTACTTCATTTCAGACAGTAGCGTAGAACTCTTTTGTATATTCTACTAGTTGCTCGTACACTTGTGACACGAGGTCTTGGTAGTTTAAGCTAGTAGACACATGATGATTTTAGGGTTATCTTATTTATCTCACTATTTTAAAAATCTTGATATCTCATTTTTATTAAATGCTTACTTCTTAATTATGCACAAAACAAAAACAAAATCAACTATTTAAAATCTTTAAAGAAAAGGATCACAGAGTTAGTTCACTGTCGTCTTGCCTAGCGATAATATTGAGCGTCATCACGGCCCTTAGGAGAAATTGGGTTGTGACACACGTCATATTTTGATAGCAAAGCAAAAAATTGTCTATTCATGAAATGGGTGCCTTGGTCACTAATTATGACTCGTGGTGTACCAATTCTAGTAAAAATATTTTTTCTAAGAAAATTGCACAATGTATTCGAAATATAATTTAAGTATATTATTTAAAGTAGGATATTAAAAGTATATAATAAGTAAATATTTTATAATCATCAATACGCAGTGTAATTTTTCGAGAAAGAGTGATCAGTTGACCATCCTTTAGGGCTCGTTTAGTATGAGGGATAAGAAATAATTAATCTCGGGATTAAATTTAAGAAGAGTTTATCCCATGTTTGGTTGGTAGAAAAGTGCAGTATAATTAATTTCGGGATTAGTTATCCCGGGATTGTAGTATTTTTTTATCCTCATGAGATGGTGGAATAACTAATCCCAGAATAACTAATTCCGGTATAATTAATCCTGAGATAACTTCTTTCCAACCAAACGACCCCTTAGGATTAGATATGTAGCTTCGCCCATTGCATGTCAAAAGGCAAAGCAACGTGTCTATCTTCGTCGTGTCTAACTCTGGGGGTAAAATTTCACAAATGGTCATATAACTATGACTTTTTTTCACCAAAGTCATATAACTTTGTTTACTCACACAAAAATATATGATTTTTTTTCACCAAAATCATATAACTTTATTTTCTCACACNATTCTTGTAAAAATACTCATAGGCAAAAAGATCTCTCTCTGCTCTCATAGCCGAATTATCCAATGTTCCCGTATATAATCATTTTTCGTATTTTTAATTATTGGAAAACTAATCACTAAATTCACTAAATAAAAGTTCAAGAACCAATAAAAGAATTCGATACATCTAGAATTTCTCATTAGCATGAATGCATTTCTTAATCTGTAGTTAGCAATTTTAACACAAAAAAATTTACTTAATCCTCAAAATTCATAAGAAGATAATTAGGAAGAGATCACGACTCAAAATACATGAATCTCATCACTTGAAAACAAAAGAGAGGAAGAAAAAACATTTGGATCACATTCTTATATTTCACACTAAATGTTTTTTAATTAATTACGTAATAAGCTACGTACCAAACTACAAAAGTGATATATCAGGAATTTGTCATCATTTAAAGGGTATATTAGTCTATCCAACATTACAAATTGTCAAAATTTAGCCGTTTAATCCTTTTTTTTCAAAACATCATACCTGTCAACATTATATAAAAGGACACATTTACAGACACACATTTATATAAAATATAGTCAGATATAATTTCTAAATCAAAAAAGGTGGAAATTGATTTTTTTTGTATGATCATAAGTCTTACGCTTACGCTTTCGCTTCTTTTATCAATTGCTTCAAAGCAAATTCATGAATTTAGTTTTTTCATTTTTTCTAAACTACATTTCTCTCAGATCTGTTTCTAGAAATTTCTATTCAATTATTTAGGTACTGCGAAATGTTTATGATTCAATGCGTTTGATTTTTTTCTTCTTCGCGTGGATTTGTTCATTTCTTATGTTGTGAATTGCTGTACTGTAGGCATACGGTGTTGTACTTTCTAATCGTTTTTTTTTGTTGTTGTTTGAATTAAAGGTTGAAATTGATTGGTTTACGGTTCCTTTCAACTTTGCTGGATTTACACGTGATATGCACGTGATTTTGCCGCTTTGATTTCGACGTTTTCCCTCTCAGTAAGCATCTGGATCATAATTTACAACTTTTTTTCGCTTTGTTTTCATTTGGGGTGTGTGTGCGTTTATGATGTATGTAATTGCAAATTATTGATATTTTGAATTTTTGTTGTTATTGTTGAAGAATTGAGTAATAGATTTTGAAAAATTGGCTCCGCAACGCCGATCACAGCGCCATATGGGCGGCCAAATGCAGCAGAGCAATGCGGCAGCGGGTACTGCTCTATACGATCATCCTCCGGGCAATGCGAGCCCCACTGGTGATGCGGGAGATGCTGTCATGGCGCGATGGCTTCAGTCTGCCGGGTTGCAGCATTTGGCCACTACCGGTGTCGATCAACGTCTGCTTCCGAACCTACTTATGCAGGTATAATACCTTACTTTATAATTCACTTGTGCTTTATCTACTAGTAGTAGTTTTTAAGTACAAGATCAATATTGTTTACATTTCTGTCTGAATTAACTTGACAAAATTAGTAGTTGTCACAATGTCATTGCACTAAAGAGAGATCTAGCATATTAGCAGGAGGTGTATGTTCACCACTGACTTAGAGACGGATTCATGATTTGAATTTTATGGGTTTAATTTCGAATTGTACCATAACTCATTTGATTTACTAGGTTCAAAAAATCATTTTACTTGCACTTATTTAGTGAATATTTTTAACACATATATATGATTCGAGCCAAAGCTACTGAGTTTAGATAAACCCGTACCTGTAACTCTATAATTGCCCTTGCTCAGACTGGGACAGTATATATGTATATAGAAGATTTGAAGTAAAACTTTAAAGATATTGTATATTATATATTCAGATGTACCCTCATTGTCTTTAAATTTTACGTTGTTGTATTAGTTAAATTGAAGTCTTTGTATGTCCTGCTGCTATAGTACCTAGGGGCCTTTTTATTGTTATTTGGTTTACCCCTCCGCAAATGTGGTTATATAGAATGCACTCATACACAAGCATGTCACATCGTTTTGTATTCTTCATTTTAGACCACTGGCTCCTACGGAACTCTGTTAGCCTTAAACGCAATTCCGGCAGCCGAGTATCTAGATCATGGAGTTTTATCTGCAGAATGATATTGATCCTCTTCTTTCGAACTCGCTGTATTCTCTTTCTTTTGGTTCTTTACCATGGGGGTTTAGTATGTCAATCTTTGTTTGTTTGGATGTTGCCATATTGAGTTCGTTAATGATTTTGAAGCCTGGATATTGTTTGAAGGGATATGGAGCACAGTCTATGGAAGAGAAACAGAGGCTTTTCAAATTGATGAGAAACCTCAACCTAAATGGCGAATTTGCTTCTGATCCATATACTCCAACAGCCCAAAGTCCGGGAGGGTTTGGAGCATCGGATGGCTTTTATTCTCCTGAGTTCAGAGGAGACTTCGGAGCTGGGCTGTTGGATCTTCATTCCATGGATGACACTGAGCTTTTAACTGAGGTAAGGATCATTTTTAAAAGTCTGGACCTATCTAGTACCTAGTTTCCTTCTCTACTTTGCCAGTTCTTGTGCAAGAATGTACATTGTTTTGCCGGGAACCTCCGTTTTCGCCACATTTTTTATCTGATTTATAAATTAATAATATATTTATAATTTGATAACACATTCTGCCATACTAGTCTCAGTCTGGCCCTCCTGCCCTACACCCTCCCAAGAAGGAAGAGAACAGAAAGGAATGTGTAGGGTTACTGAATATGGGTTCATTGAAGAAACTGACGGTTTTGTCCAGTTAGAAAGGTGTTTAACAGTAACTACTTAGCATTCTCTTTGTTACCAATTGTACAAACAGATGTCACTGGGTTAACATGTTAAGCTAGACTGAGAGCTGTAATTATCTTATTATATTTAATAGTAAAGTGTTTTGGTTTTTAGATTGTGGAGACTGAGGCAAGAAATACCAAATTTATGTCTGGAATTGGAAGTTTGGAACCCTTTTCTGAGATAGAGGGGGAATTTAAAAGCTTGGCTTTCCTTGCACTAATCGTGGAATAACTCACATATCATGGTTTTCTGCATTTTGAGGGAACCAAATGAATGGTTTTGTCGTTTATATCCATTGAAATACGTGTTGCCTTCTGCGGGATAATTAGTCTCTTTCTTTTACAAGTCTGATGGGATAACTAGTCATATATTGTGAATATCCTTATTAGTGGATATTGCTCCATTGTGCTTGAATTTAAATAGGTTGTAGGCCATGTTCTTTCTTTCATAATCATCAGTCTTATTAAGAATCAAGATCATTTCTTAATGGTTAGACTGGTAAATGTTGGCTTACTGGTGATCCAAATCTTTCTCATTTGTAAATACCAGGCCATGTGTCTTGTAATGTTTCTGACTCTATTGTCATAAAGAAAGGAATTTCTGCTTACTAATTCTGGCCTTGTTGTCATTTTAGCATGTAATTTCAGAACCCTTCGAGGTGTCACCTTTCATGTCGGGGGTAAATAAAACATTTGATAGTGACAACGATCAACAGCAAAAAGCACAACCAGGGACGGATGCTGCAGCTGGATTATCCACAATTGAAAAAGAAAATAATGCAAGAGAAAACAATGTGGCGAAGATTAAAGTAGTGGTATGTCAATTGTGCATGCGTATTATCGACTTATTGTTCTATAGAGGATGCAAGTTATGTCATAATTGTGAGACACCATTGAGGAAAGTTCTCTTTGATTGGCCTGTATCTGGGAATGGGAGGGTTCAAATGCATCTGTGACCCTATTAGTAATACGAAGATTTTTTTTTTCTTTGGTAGATAGGAAACGAGATGGTGATATCTTTGTTGTGTTTATTTCGGCAAGAAAATTGGATTTTGGGGTATATTTTCCTATTGGATCCTAATTCTAACTCCTACCATTTAATTACCATTGTTTTTATTCATTTCTAAGATGGTAATTTGCTCTATTATGCCAACAAAATGCGCCTTTACTAAAGACCACGTTTGAGCTGCCTATAGAACCAAATTAAGTGTTCACATGCTTCGCATTAGTGAAAAGATGTTATTTGAGGATCCACGTCCTGCAAAAAATTCTGAGGTTATCGCAGCCTCCACTAACTTGAAATTGATATGCAGCTTAAAATAATATTGCTTTAGTATTTGGTAATCAACTGCATGATTATTGTCTAGACGTTTGCTAGATGTTACATTCATTCTTTAGCCACTTTCTCAATGAATGCCGCTTTTACAGAAAACTTGGGAGTACTGGAAAATGAATTTTAAGTCATATTTTTATTTTCCTTATATGTTTCTTTCCGGTGATTAAAATATGCCTTCTAGTTTGATAAGACTTTTTTCTTACTGCTTTTGCTAATTTTTTGTGCTTTAACCCCCCTTCTTCATGCGTTTCATCCTTGTTCAGATGATTTGTTTATTCTTTCTCTTTTCAATTTCTAAAGCTGACGTTAGTGTTTGGCAGGTGCGTAAGAGACCTTTAAACAGGAAGGAAGTTGCTCGGAAGGAGGATGACGTTGTCACTGTATCTGACAATGCTTTCCTCACAGTCCATGAACCCAAACTTAAGGTTTAAAATGTCGTTTTCATGTAGAGTTTGATTTGCATCACATGATTCAAGGGCTGATGTTTGCTTTTATAGTGACTTACTTTGCAAAACCTTTATCAATCTCTTTTTTTGGTGGATAAATCTCATTTAACCCTTAAAATATTTGGGAGGAACTGATGTTTGGTTGTATTATGGAAGGTGGACTTGACTGCTTATGTTGAGAAGCATGAGTTCTGTTTTGACGCTGTTCTAGATGAGCATGTTACAAATGATCAGGTATCTTTTCATCACCTACATAGAAGATTTAGTTACAAAACTGCTGCTTTACATAAAGGCTGTGCAGAATTTTTTCATAACTGATTTGGACTACCTTCATCTTTTTTTTTCTTTTCAATAGTAGGTTATTTACCACCCACTTTTTGCATATCCACNTTTCATCACCTACATAGAAGATTTAGTTACAAAACTGCTGCTTTACATAAAGGCTGTGCAGAATGTTTTCATAACTGATTTGGACTACCTTCATCTTTTTTTTCTTTTCAATAGTAGGTTATTTACCACCCACTTTTTGCATATCCATTGCTTTGCAGGTTTATCGAGCCACCGTGGAACCAATTATCCCAACCATCTTTCAGCGCACAAAAGCTACATGCTTCGCTTATGGCCAGACAGGTCTGCTGCATTTCTTCACATGCTTGATTCATTTTGTTCCAGAGGCTGCTTACTATTATCTTCTGGAACTTAGCTGATTTCTGCTTCGACATGTGCTAGTACCCTCTTGGTACTGCTTTATTAATATCTTACCTTATCCAAAAAAGAAAAAAGATGTTGCTTTCTGCATGTTCTGTATAATTTCAAATCTTCTGGTTCCATCTTTGATCATTCCCCCTTTAAGTTTTAGCAAGTATACTCTTTTGGTATAACTGAAGATTCATATACTCTTTTGGCACAGAGAGTTCATAGTTGTGCTTCCCAAATAGAGGAACAGTAATTTGACGATGGATTTAAAGCTAGTCAATTTGTCAATGCTGTTTTTAGCAATGTTAAACTTGCTTCAACTGCTTTTGTAATTGGTTATCTTTTCATTGTTTTTTCTTTTCCTTTTTTCTCTTTGATGATTTAGGGAGTGGTAAGACATACACGATGCAACCATTGCCTCTTAGAGCTGCAGAGGATCTTGTTAGATTGTTGCATCAGCCAATTTATCGTAATCAGAAGTTCAAGCTGTGGCTCAGCTTTTTTGAAATATATGGTGGAAAACTGTTCGATCTTCTTGGTGATCGGAGGTTGGTATCCTTATAATGCTTCGAAAATTTCGTTTTACCTTCTTTAAGGGATATTCTACATGCTCAAATGACAACTAGGTATTGTCATACGTGATACAAATCAAAAACTTGCATAACCTAGAACCTGGCACTGGGTCCCCATAATTTACTCTATGGTGTCAGGAGAGTAGTGGTACTCCTTCCAATAATTTCTCAAAATACAGGAAAGTAAAAACTGAAAGTAAGAAATCTGAAGACATGTAGTGTCCTAAATGATTTGTGGCCATGTGGCTATGCCAATGCCGTGGTTGGGAGCATGTTGTCTTGGTTGTCCAACTAATAGATGATTAAATCATTGTAAAAACTGCTTATACTTCTGTTCATGATTATAATGCTTCATTTCTGAATCATTTATTCTTCGCCATTTCTTACCAGCTAGTTCATAATTATTATGTAGGAAACTTTGTATGAGGGAAGATGGGCGGCAACAGGTTTGCATTGTTGGACTCCAGGAATTTGAAGTTTCAGATGTGCAGATTGTAAAAGAGTATATTGAGAGGGGAAATGCTGCAAGAAGTACTGGATCAACTGGTGCAAATGAGGAATCGTCAAGATCACATGCGATATTGCAGCTTGTTGTCAAGAAACATAATGAGGTCAAGGAATCTAGAAGAAATAATGAAGGAAATGAGTCCAAGGGTGGGAAAGTTGTCGGCAAGATTTCTTTTATTGATCTTGCTGGTAGTGAGAGAGGTGCAGACACAACTGATAATGACCGACAAACAAGGTAAGTTCTCATGGCACACTTGTTGCTGCACTTTGTTATGCTTCTCTGGAATTTCTTCTGATATGGTGTTTTATTTTGCTTTTTTCCCTTTGGCATGTTTTTCCTCGGATGTTGTGTATCTGTTTTAAAAGTCATTTCGTTGAACCACCTTAACATAAGGTCTAGGGAAGTTCTAGCTGGAACGTCTATGCTGTTTCATGATCTTATTCTGGTAAGGATTAAAAGTACGAGGTCATGAAGAAAGTTTGGTGTTATTATTCTGAAATTTTATGCTCAAGGGATAATCTTCCAAACACTGGAAACAAAGAACTTGGCTGTGTCAAGTACCTTACTTTCTACTGTAACAAATCTTTGAGTTTCCACTTTTGCCAGTTTGAGTAACTTCACATGAGTATTCAGCACTTAGAAGCTGTTTTGCTTCTTAAAATTTTACTTAAAGGCTCCAGATCGTGCCTGCTTTTCTTTCTCTCCTCCCCCACCCCCTTCTCTTCCAAGCACTCTGCATTGCTGCCAATTTGTTCAAGTAGCATATTTGAAATCTACATATTGGTTTCTTTTCAGGATTGAAGGAGCAGAAATTAACAAGAGTTTGTTGGCTCTTAAAGAGTGTATCCGTGCTCTCGACAATGACCAGATTCATATTCCATTCCGTGGCAGCAAACTTACTGAGGTGCTTCGTGACTCCTTTGTCGGAAACTCAAGAACTGTTATGATTTCCTGCATTTCTCCTAATGCAGGATCATGTGAACATACACTCAATACATTGAGATATGCTGACAGGTAAAAAAAAATCTTTTAAGCGTCGGTTGATTTTATTTTTTTTGTTTTATTAAGCATGGGATTATACTAACATGAGACTAACAGGGTCAAAAGTCTATCCAAAAGTGGTAACGCAAAGAAAGATCAGAGTGCAATTTTAATACCCCCTACATTCAAGGAAATGTACTCAGTGCCAACTTCGGCTGTTTCTGCTGGAGCAAGAGATGCTTATGAGCAACCTCAAGAGTCTATACTATCAGAAGCAAGCAGAAGGACAGGTTTTGATAAACAACCCTCTAGTGTTGGTTCAAATCTTACCGTCACTGGTTGGGAGGAAAGTGGGGCAAATTCTGGTGGTATGGACAGGGACAGGGACAGGTTTGAGGTGAAGAATGCCTATGGTATTTCAGCTGGTCAAAAACTGTATTCTACAACCAACTTGCAAAGTTCTGATGTAGAAGACAAGGTGCCGAAAGTGTCGCCACCTGGGAGGAAAGTATATAGGGATGAGAAACCTGAAAAGCTAGAACGGCCAGGAAATTGGTCAAGAAAAGATTTCTTAAGCGTTGATTCATCTTCTACAAGTTATAGACAACAACCTACGAGTATCCCCACAAAAAGTAATGGATCAAGACAAAATGAAGCTTCTTCACCCCCTCGTGATGAAAATATCAATGAAATACTAGAGGTTAGTCTTTTGTTTGCCGTTTGCTTTTCATTTTGTTAATTATTTTTTCTTTAATAACTGTTATAAACTTCTCCAATGATATCGGTGTAATTTTCCTCTTTCTATGCACAGGAAGAAGAGGCCCTAATAGCTGCCCATAGGAAAGAAATTGTAGATACAATGGAGATTGTTAGTGAAGTAAGTTTAATCCTATGTTAATTTGTATTCTGTTAATTAATATTTTACCTCCCTGCAAAATGCAGAAATATTATAAGTGTGTTCCCAGCGAGGGTTCTGCATTTCTGTGTTATGCATTGCCATTGCCAAAATGCAGCTGTAAATTGTTTTCTCTTGAGTGTTTCTTAATTTTTGAATTTTCTTTAATGTTTTCCTTGGATGTACTGCTTCCTCACCTAACAGTTGGATGCTTTTGTCTGAGAACCTACACGACTCTTTGACTGATCATTTGTGGCTATGGAGTTCATGCTTGCTTGTAATGGGATTCACCATTGTTTTCTTTTTCTTTTTGTTTTGTCTGTTGCCTCCCATTTTCTTAGTTATCTACAATTTCACTACCTGTATGTGTTTTGGCTTTTTAAATAGGGATTTAAAGAGGTGGTGGATAGTAGGATAATTCTAATATGTTAGTATTGCTGCGATTACCATTTCATTACTTGTCACCTCTCTCTCTCTCTCTCTCTCTCTCTCACACACACACACATACACTCAGTTTATTTATTTAAAAGAACACGTCTTAGTTCCAATATTTTGTCCATTTTCTTTTGGTGATGATAGCTGCATGTTGTGAATTTGTTATTATGTCCTCTGAGTTCCTATTAACAGAGCAATGAGAAGGACAAGTTTAGGCCAAACAAAAATGAGATTGCATTAGCCATATACTCGAGATAATTAATTAATTCTTTCGCTATCAGGAAATGAAACTGTTGGCAGAAGTTGATCAACCTGGAAGTCGCATTGACAATTATGTGACACAGCTAAGCTTTGTGCTATCTCGCAAAGCAGCAAGTCTGGTCAGCCTTCAGGCTCGCCTTGCAAGGTTCCAGCATCGACTGAAAGAGCAGGAAATACTGAGTAGAAAGAGGGTACCGCATTAGGCATGAATCTTTACAACATATGTGGCATCAATTTACTTGTATTTACTCTCCCCTTTGTAATCCCTGCAAGATAGGTTAATTCTCTCTTCCATAAAATTGTTGTAAACAAATGATAAATCAGGTGAAGAATCAGTGTGCAGATTTTTTACTAAATAGAAGAAAGAAAATAGTGTTGTCCTCTCATGAGCTTGAACCTACTGAAACTACCAGATGTTAATGTTTATCAGGTGAAGAATCGCAGAACTTGTAAATTCATTATGATCATAATTATACGGACTTCTGAAGATTGATCGGTCCAATTTATAGGGATCAGGGATGTATTATTACATCGGAAAAAACTTCTAAGATTATATTATTGTTGTGTTGTTTACTGCTTGCTGCTATTGCTATTGCTATTGCTTCTTTTTATCTTTCCTTGAGCCGAGGGTGTATTGGAAACCGCCCTCTACCCTCACAAGGTCGGGATAATGTCTGCGTACACTCTACCCTCCTCAGACCTCACAATTGTGGGATTACACCAAGTCTGTTGTTGCTTTGTAGCAACGAAACTGATTTGATACCTCCATTGTGAATAAAGAAGCTGTGGTTTATATCTAGAGCTAATAGCCTGTTTAGTGAAAGCATGTGTACAGTTTTGCTCGAATGCATTATTTGCATGTGTTTATTATGAAGTAATTCAATCATGAATGTTTTTAATTTATGCTTACAGCTAGTATTTCATTTATATATTTGCAACTAGAGCAAAGTATTCTGACCATTGGAAGCTCATTCTGAATGTTATGTAGACTTAAATAAAACCAAAACCAATATGTTAAACAGTCCAAAACCAATATGCTCAGAACTGTTCGATCTTGAATCATAGCTTTACTTGTTTAATACTATGCTCTCACTTGAGTCCCCTAAGGACATTTTCTGGCGACTTCATCATTTTACTTCAACTCCATGATCTAAAAAAGAGTAATGCATATGTTTTAATGCTGTTTTTATGAAAAAGATTGTTGAAACGTGCAGTAAAACTATTCATCGTAGTATTCTTTCCTATAAATCACTTTTCATTTTTGTGCTCCTTTTTGCTAAACCTTGGGAATCATTTACCCATACCATTTTTGTTAGATCATCATTATGCACAAGCAACTCAACAACCACAGCACAAATTTCATTCCGTTCACTCCAGTGATTTGTAGTTTACTTCAAACTTCCTCTAGAGAATTTGGGGAAACAAGATTTTCAATGTATAGACTAAACTCGATCACACCATCATATTTTATCTGATTATCAAGATTCTTGATCCTGTTATCTCTTGAATGAAACCATGCAAAACTTATAAAATCAAGCCTTTCTTGTATAGTAACTTACAAAATCAACTCAATGATGATCATTCATAACAATATTTCATCGGCACAGCTTACCTTAGTTATACACTTAAGCAACAGCAAGAGTTCAAAAAATCACTTCCCACCACCCAACTTCTATACAAAAGAGATGGAGTAACTAACTAGCTACAGAATAAACTTTACTGATCTTTGATGATAAGATTTTGGCTATGGGGGAAAAATAAGATAACACAATCCAAACACGCGATACCTCGGCATGTGCCATACATGAATATTAGTTACACAAAACAAATCTTTGATCTCATTTCATTCAAATAATATAAAGAAGCACATGTTTACAACTCTGAATTTCATCTAAAGTGAAATTTGAATGCTCTCTGGGGACCAAAAAGACTGAATTAAAAAATTAACCTAAAGAAGCACTTTCAAACTCAACTTACAAAATCAAGCCTTTCTTGGATACTAACCAGCTAAAGATTGAAATAGCACTTTTGACTAATCACACTAAAGGTCTTCAAGGAATAGTTAGCCTCGCATCAATCACACAACATTTGAACTACATAATCATTCCTTTGTTGAAACAGGATATACTACATGACAAAAAAGGAGCATGCTCAGGATTGTTTAATCTGCTTTCAACCTCAAGATCTCCTTCGCAGTCCTCAACCTAAAATACGGCATGTCTTCCTACAAGGAAGAAGAAAAAACGTTTAAACTTCTGATTAGCATTTTTTTTTGGGCAGAAAACAC
>AWOL01S0093172.1:0-11537 GCA_000715115.1 Nicotiana otophora | reverse complement strand
ACTCTCTTACCGAGAGGTATTGAGTGGGTATTTGAGTGTTGATTTCTATAATACACCCTGACCAACGAAACTCGCTCTAAAGCCCACAACCTATTAGGCAAATACCTAGGTGGAAGTTACAGCCCGAGACCTTTTACATATTTGAAAAACAACAAGAAAAGCATTCTTTTCTAGTTCATATTTTTCAATTGCAATCCTTAGTATAATTTTAGAAGTAAAATCAAAACAAAGTTTGTGGAAGTGCAACTTAGACAATTCACGTGCTTAGACCAAATACATACCACTAATCCCATCTACGCCCCATGTGGATTCGATCTCGACTCCTAGTTGGGTATTATTATTACAATCGACCGCTTCACAACCCCAATTTGAGGTGTGACTTGGGCGAGATTAATATTTGGCAACAACTCTCATTTGGCAACACCCGGTGTGGAGCCGCTCTTGGTGGAGATGGGGGAGGAATGGGAACATTGTCTTGAGGCGGGCAACCTTGTCTATTTGCTTGAGGTTCAAGATGAACCTCTTCAACTTGGTCATCCTCTATGTCATCCCCCAATGGCATGTTTCCGAGTGGAACATTGTTGTTGAGAACCATTGTTGCATACAATTGTTTCACAAAAAAATTAGTAACACGGAAGGAAAAGAAGACAAGTCACACACAAAACCTAATATATAGCTAAATCCGTTTTTAGCTCCTCGGTTGGATACTTCCACTTTTGAGTTAAAGTCATTGCCTCCACATCTCAGGTATGAATTCCTTGACCCTTGTTCTACTTTACCGGTTATTCTTTCCTCTTGTTTGACTAACGTGCAGGTAGACTCCACATTGACGGTGCTACAAAAGAGGCAGAAAGCTATCGGATGGATATTGGCGGATATTCAGGGTATAAGCCCTGCCTTTTGCATGTACAAGATTATTTTGGAGGAGGATGTCAAACCCTCTGTTGAACATCAAAGAAGATTAAATGAAGCAATGCAAGAGGTGGTCAAAAATGAGATCATAAAGTGATTGGATACCGGGGTTGTATACCCCATTTCCGATAGTTCGTGGACCTCTCTTGTGCAATATGTCCCAAAGAAAGAGGGCATGGCGGTGGTCACCAATGACAAGAACGAGTTGATTCCTACAAGAACGGTGATCAGGTGGAGAGTATGTATGTACTATCGCAAGCTCAACAAAGTCACGAGGAAGGATCATTTCCCACTTCCCTTCCTTGATCAAATGCTTGGTAGGTTGGTAGGTCGTGCTTTCTATTGTTTCCTTGATGGGTATTCCGGCTACATTCAAATTTTTATTGCTCCGGAGGATCAAGAGAATACTACTTTCACATGTCCCTATGATACTTTCGCATTCTCGCGGATGCCATTTGGTTTATACAATGCACATGCGACTTTTCAACGGTGTATGATGGCTATCTGCACGGACATGGTGGAGGATTTTCTTGAGGACTTCATGGATGACTTTCTAGTGGTCGGGAATTCTTTTGATGATTGCTTGAAAGATTTGGATAAGGTCTTGTAAAGATGTGAAGAGACGAACTTGGTACTCAATTGGGAAAAATGTCACTTCATGGTCGAGGAAGGCATTGTCCTTGGCCATAAAATTTCAAAGAATGGTATTGAGGTCGACAAGGCCAAAATAGAGGTGATTTCTAAACTTTCACCCCCAACATCCGTGAAGGGGGTGAGGAGTTTCTTGGGTCATGCGGGGTTCTACCGCCGTTTCATCAAGGACTTTTTCAAAGTGGTGAACCCCTTGTGTAAGCTATTGGAGAAAGATGCCAAATTCTATTTCCACGAGGATTGTATGAAGGCATTTGAATTGCTCAAGTCCAAATTGATAACTACTTCTATTATCACTGCACCAGATTGGAATTTGCTTTTTGAGCTCATGTGTGATGCAAGTGATGTGGTAGTCGGAGCAGTTTTGGGGAAACGTATCAACAAAATCTTCCATCCGATCTACTATGCTAGTAAGACCATGAATGATGCCCAAGTCAATTACACTGTGACCGAAAAAGGGCTCATTGCTATGGAGAAGTTCCACCCGTACTTGATGGGTACAAAAGTGATTGTCCACAAGGATCATGCGGTACTTCGGTACCTTATGAGCAAGAAAGATTCAAAGGCTCGGTTAGTGATATGGTTGCTTTTATTGCAAGAGTTCGATCTAAACATCCAAAATCGCAAAGGCAGTGAAAACCAAGTGGCGGACCACTTGTCTCGCTTGGAAGAGGAGGGGAGGCCACATGACGGCCTTGAAATCAATGACTCTTTCCCCGACGAGCAACTTCTAGCCCTTTCAATGACCGAGATGCCATGGTTCTCTGATTTAACAAATTATCTTGTGAGTGGTATTGTAACGGATGAGTTTTCTTCAAACCAAAGGAAGAAGCTCAAACGGGATTGCCTAGACTATTATTGGGATGAACCGTACCTCTTCCGGATTTATACCGATGGCATGATTATAAGATGTATGCCGGAGGAGGAACAAGTTAAAATTCTTGGGCCTCGTCATTCTTCACCCTACGGTGGTCACCATGGGGGAGCAAGAACTACATCCAAAGTGTTGAGTTGTGGATTCTATTGGCCTATTCTCTACAAGGACACAAGTGATCTAGTCAAGCGTTGTGATGAATGTCAAAGGGCCAGTGGTATTTCGAAGAAAAATGAGGTGCCCCTCACCACCATCTTAGAAGTTGACATTTTTGATTTGTAGGGCATTTATTTCATGGGACCGTTCGTAAGCTCTTGTGGGAACACTTACATTTTGGTAGCTGTAGACTATGTGTCAAAGTGGGTTGAGGCCATTGCTTTACCCAACAACGAAGCTCGAAATGTGGTGACATTTGTGAAAAAAAATATCTTTACAAGATTTGGTACTCCAAGGGCCATTATAAGTGATGGGGGATCGCACTTTTGTAACAAAGCTTTTGATACCTTACTCACCAAGTATGGTGTCACTCACAAAGTCACGACCCTCTATCACATTCAAGCAAGTGGACAAGTGGAAGTCTCCAACTGGGATATCAAGAGTATTTTGTCAAAGATAGTGAATGCCAACCAGACGGATTGGTCGAATAAACTTGATGATGCTCTATGGGCTTATAGGACAGCTTACAAAACATCGATTGGGATGTCTCCATAATGGTTGGTGTTTGGGAAAGCTTGTCACCTTTCGGTGGAACTTGAGCACAAGGCTATGTGGGCATTGAATAAACTAAATCTTGAGTGGGATGTCGCTGCCAACTTAAGGGTGGAACAATTGAATGAGCTTGATGAATTCTGGTACCATGCATATACAAGTTCTTCCTTATACAAGGAGAAGATGAAGTACCTTCATGACAAGTACATTCAAAACAAGGAGTTCAAAGAAGGTGATCTTGTGTTATTTTTTAATTCTCGGTTACAGATGTTTCCGGGAAAGTTGAAGTTTAAATGGAGTGGCACGTTTGAGGTTGTGAGTGTAACACCCTTTGGTATATTAGAATTGAAGAATAAAAATGATGAAGTGTTTAGAGTCAATGGTCATCGGGTGAAGCATTATTTGGGAAAGGTTGATGATGGCCACGTCGTGGCATTGATTCATTTCAAGTGATTGATGATAATCTGTGTTATGCCGCAACGTTAAATCAGACGCTTCTTGGGAGGCAACCCATATTTCTTTTTATTTTTATTTTTCTTCTTTTTTAGATTGGTCTTGTTTTGTGCTAACTAGTTTTGAAGTGTGTAGCAGGAATGAGTGTGCTTTGCAGGAACTGTGCTCAGTGAAAATGGCTAAGTGTGAAAAAAACATGCGGACCACACGTTTATTGTGCGGACCGCACAATTTTGAAGGCCACAACATAAAGGAGTCTACGGCCGCACAATTCTTTGTGCGTCCGCACAACTGGAGATCAGAAATTGCAAACTCTCTAAAGTTTGCATGTCAGAGAAATGGCCAAAGTGTGGCCGCACAAGAATATGCGGCCATACTCAGAATTGTGCGGACCGCATATCGACAAAGAGGGAATCAAGTGACAAGTAAAGAGTGCGGACATCACACAAAATTGTGCGGCCACACTCAGCTGCTAATCCTTGCCCTAAAATCGGCCAACTATAAATAGTGACCCTCTACCACTGTTCAAAACTTTACACACTCTGACTAGTTGACAACAAAGCAAGCACAGTGCACTCAAATTGATTCAATCATCACGCATTCACTTCATCACCCTAGATTCTTCCCTGCATCATTCATTACTGGTATGTTCAATTCATGTTTAGATTCTTTCAAATTTCTTAATTTTTGTTCTTCATTAGTTTAGTTATTTTTAGTCCTAAATGTCAAAATTAATCATCATGTGTGCTTAAAATAGTGTGGGTAACTTCATACTTGTTAATTGGGGGATGGGTAAACTGTGCATCATGTTTAATTTTCCAATACCATGTATAAATTGTGCAAATATTAAAAAAAAACTAAGTTCAGTGCCGTCTAATTTTGAATTGTACGGTCCACAGATCCGTAGGCGAGGGCAAAATCTGTGCATTGATTGTGCGGTCCACAGAAACTGAACTGCGGCCGCAGAAAAATGTGTGCGGTCGCAGATCAAAAATTCAGAGAACTTTTATTTTTGGGCCTTGAATTGTGCGACTACACTCAGAATTGTGCGAACTGCACTTCAATTGTGCGGTCACACTTCCAAAATTATGCGGCCCACACAAGCCATTCTACAACCGCCCTCAGAATTGTGTGGACCGCACTTCCCCCTTCCTGCTCACTGTTTTGTCTACAACTGTTTTATAGTCTGTGTTTGAACTTTAACTGACTCATGTTGCTATGTATTGTAGAAAATGGTTAGATTAAGAGGACGTGGTGATACTTCCAAAGAGAGGGGTGAACCCTCCCGAGCCCGAGGTAGGGATACCCAACCACTCTTAGTCAAAAAAAGGATAGCAAAGAAGCCAACCACATGGAGAGGTAGGACCACAGAACCTTCTAAATCAAGTTCTTATATCCCGTCTAGGGAAGCTTCTGAGAGCCACTCGGTAGAGGCACAATCGGAGGCCCAATCTCAGCCACAACAATTCCCTGGGAGATACCAGCTACGCAATGAGCCTTCCACCTCAGCAAGCTCTTCTGAGAGTTTGGAAGATGGCAGCCAGGGCTCAGAACCCTCTTCTACTCACACCCTTGTCGCACCGGTCACAGTTGAAGATGATGATGATATTCCAGATGACGGTCGATAGGGTAATACTAGAGTTGCTGGCATAGAGAGGTCGAAAAAGAAGGAGGCCTGGGAAGATAGATTTGTGAGCCTGATAGCCTTTACCATGTTCCGAGAGTGGTGGCTCCAGAGATCATTCACACTTAAGTGTCAGTTCCTGTTGAAGGATTTGGATAGATTCAATCCGAATGTGGCTAAGCAGTTCAGGGAGAGAAAAAGGTGGACATGGTTCACTCAGAGTGTGATGGATGCCACGGAGTATTTAGTCCAGGAGTTTTATGCCAATGTGGCACATATAAAAAAGGGGACTAAGGTGACTGAGGTGAGGAACCTGGAGGTCCGATTTGATCAGAATACCCTGAACACTTATTTGGGGTTCGAGGAGGTAGAGCCGGTTCAATACTTGGAAAAAATTGTAATTGGTGATGCGGCTCGCCCTTGGTTAGTAGAGATCTTGACAGCTCCAGGACCACCACCACCATGGATCACAGCAGGGGTGCCCATTCAGAGGGCCACCCTCAACTTTGAGGCAAAAAAGTGGCAAACATTTGTGTGCAGCCGCATAGATCCGAGCCAAAATGAGAACAATCTTCTAATCCCCCGGGCAGTCTTAGTTGCGTCTATCATGGCCGGGAACCCAATTAATGTGGGTGCCATCATGTTGGCCAACATATCAGTGGTTGTTAGTTAGTGACCTTTTGACTCTTGTGTTGACTTAAGCAATCATCGAGTGGTTTAGTTGAACCATTAGTGATTTTCAATCTCGAATATGGTTGTTGTGGGCCCTCGACTCTATCCTCTAGAACAATCTAGCTGTGTGAGAGGTAAGATATTTTATTGCATGTCCAAGTACCTGTGCGAATGGTTTAGAACTTTCCCCGAATGTGTTTCTAGGCAAAATTCTAAGTTCTGCTTGGCTTGAGAAGTTATTATAGGCTCTACTTGACCTGTTTTGAAATTTTTCATGACTTACCAATGTTGTTATCCCTAGTCAACCCTTTTGAGCCTAAAACCTCTCTTATTTGATAACCATGTTACAAGCCTTTACCCGTTTTATAGTGATACTCTCTTGACACCTGAGATTTCCTTAACACTATTGAGAAACAATTGGCTAAAACATAAGTTTGGGGTAGAGACGAGAAATTTTAAAGTGCTATCAAGGTAGCAAAAGAGAAAAGAAATGAAGAAAAGGAAAGGCAAAGAAAAAGAAAGAAAGATGCAAAAAAAAATGAATAAGTTGAAGAGTTGAAGGGATTCAAATAAAAGCAAAAGTGCAAAGCATGGAGGAAATAAAGAAGGAAAAATGAATATCATGACCAAGAAAGAGTGATGTCAAGTCTCTCTAGTTTCCCTAAGGAAAAAGAAAATGACTCAAAGATTCGGCAAAGCATGAGCCAAAAAGAGAAAATAGAGTGCTTAAGGAAAGATGAACTCGTTCTACTCTAACATTTCCTACCATAGTCCAAAAGCCTTCATTACATCCCGAAAAAGCCCTACGTGATTTCAAGCCGAGTGAGCTTACATTAGTGGTGATTTACATGAGGGGCAAGCATATGGTACTTAGAGCCGTACTAGTGACATTCTTTTGAGAGAAATGAGCGAACTTTTCACAAATCCTTGAATTGAGTGCTTCATTATTAAGTGAGATAAGCTAACGGAGAGTAGAGAAGGAGAAGTTTGGGATCCACGGTGACCTACATGAAAAAGCAAACTTCCTTGATGAGTAAGTTAACTCTTGATGCTCGAGTGGCACATTAGAACTATTAGTACTTAAAACTTCAAATCATTGCCTTGTTGATAATTCATAAGTGTTATGGGTAATTGTTGGTCCCAATTGATGTGTGTTTGCTTCACCTTAGATTAGCTGGAATAGATCTTTTCTTGTGGAGCTGAGGATTACCTTATTTGCTTGAGGACAAGAAAAACCTTAAGTTTGGGGGAGTTGATAAGTGGGGATTTTGACTACTTATTTGCACCTTTTGACTTTTGTTTTAGTTCAAAAATATTTAAAGGTATTCATGAAAATTGATGAAATATGCTTACTTGCAAGAGTATTGAAAAAATGAGCCATTACGATGAAATCAAACTCAAGAGGAGTGCTTTTGAACAAGGACAAAAATCAAGCACAAAAAGCTAAAGTGCGGATCGCAAAATTCTATGTGCGGTCGCAGAACATGAAGAAGAATTAACAGAGCTGCAATGTAAGGTGCGGACCGCACAATAATTGTGCTGCCACAGAAGTCATGGATCAGAGAGTTCCAACTACAAGCCCAACAAGAATTGCGGAGTGCACTATAATTGTGCGGCCAAAAATCAAATGTGTGGCCGCACCCAGAATTCTGCGATCCGCAGAACTCAAGAGACGCGGCCGTAAGGTAGAATTGTGCGGCCACAGATCCAACTCATGTCAAGAGCTGAAGCAAAGTGCGGACCGCATACAGAATTGTGCGGCCGCAAAACCTCCGAAAGGGCAAGTTTGTCCAAAAAATTCAGTTGTGTATAAATAGACTTTTTTGACGAAATTAGGTTAAGTTTTGAATACCATAAAGTCTATAGCCATTTTTCTTTACTCTTTTAGGCAACTTTAGCTTATATTGTTGATTTTACATTGGATTTTCATGTATTAATCATTCAATATGAGTTTTATCATCTTTTATTCTTTATTTTCTTCATTACCCACTATGAGTAGCTAAATTTCTAGTTGGGGTTGTGACCCAACCCTAGTGTGGGAACCTAATGGGTGTTTGATTTAGGGCTTGTTTATGATTGGATGTGTATTATTTAGCCTCGTTCTTGCTATAATTGTAGAATTAATATTTGAAAACATTAGTTCAAGCCTATTTGACTTGGTCTCTACTTGAGAAATGAAGACTTAGTCTAGGAAAACTTGGCTAATAAGAGTTTGGGATAAAATTAAGAGATTGATAGTCCCAATTAAAGGGTTGAACCTAGAGATAGTAAAATCCGACTTGAGCAATTTATCAACTTTTAGTTCAATACCCATCTGAACTTGAGAAAGCCAAATAAGGTAAAACCACTCTCTTACCGAGAGGTATTGAGTGGGTATTTGAGTGTTGATTGCTATAATATACCCCGGCCAACAAAACTCACTCTAAATCCCACAAACCATTAGGCAAACACCTAGGTGAAAGTCACAACCCTAGACCATTTACATATTCAAAAAACAACAACAAAAACACTCTTCTCTATTTCATATTTTTCAATTGCAATCCTTAGTATAGTTTTAGAAGTAAAATCAAAACAAACTTTGTGGAAGTGCAACTTAGACAATTCATGTGCTTAGACCAAATGCATACCACTAATCCCATCTACGCTCCTTATGGATTCGATCCCGACTCCTAGTTGGGTATTATTATTGCAATCGACCGCTTCACAACCCCAATTTGAGATGTGACTTGGGCGAGATCACTGCTCCATCCAAACATAGTCCCTTAAGACTGACTCCAGAGGTGTGTGAGTATAGAAAAGCCAATCAACTATGCTTCAGATGTGGAAAAAAGTTTGGTCCTGGTCATAGGTGTCAATTCAAACAACTGCAATTCTTGACTGGAGAAGTGGATGAAGTGACTACTATACAGGAAGAACCACTATGTGAGGTAGAGATTGAACTAGACATAAGACCAGAAATACAGGAGGCTATTTACTTTAATGCTTTGTCTAGTACTAATATGGGAGTCAATATTATACTAGTGAGAGGAGTGGTAAAAAAAAGGAGCTAACTATATTGGTGGATTCGGGGAGTATACATAGCTTCATTAACGAGATTATTGTCAAGGAGACTGGCTACACACCAATGTTTGCTAATACACTAAGAGTAATAGTGGTTCATGGTAATTACATGTATACCAACTTTGTTTGTCCTAAGTTTAGTTGGAAGCTGGGTGGAAAATTTTTTGAAGAAAACTTGAGGATATTATAGTTAGGAGGTTGTGACATAGTCCTTGCCAATGATTAGATGAAGAAGTTCAATCAAACTAAGTTTGATCATGAAAAGAAATGTGCTACCATTGGAAAAAAAGGGCAATAAGGTGATGTTACAAGGCATCAACCAGCAAGGGCAATAAGGATTGACTAGTGGAAGTACTATGGAAAAATTGATAAATAAAGGGCAAACTCTCATGGCACACTTGTTCTTGGTACGAGCAGTAGCAGCAAAAGAGGAAGAGTCAATTGATTCCTCAATTGAGTCGGTGTTGATCACCTATCAAGATGTTTTTGCTGAGCTTAAATTCCTACCTCCTACAAGGGCATAGATCATAGAATTCCACTCAAGCCAGATCTGCACCTGTTGGCTCGAGGCCTTACAGGTATAAGTTTTTTAAAAAAGAAGAGCTAGAGAAACAAGTGAGGGAAATGATGCTTAATGGGATCATTAGAGATAGTCAGTCACATTTTTCTTCACCAGCTTTACTAGTAAAGAAGAAAGATGGGACTTGGAGATTTTGTATGGATTACAAAGGGATTAATAAGATAACCATCAAAGATAATTACGTAATTCCAATAATTGATGACTTGCTAGATGAGTTGTATGGGTAAGTAATTTTCTCTAAAATTGACCTAAGGACTGGTTACTACCAAATCAGGATGAAGAGTGAATACATTTACAAAACTGCATTTAGAACTCACTTAAAACATTATGAATTCAAGGTTATGCCATTTGGGCTAACCAATGCTCAAGCTACATTTCAAGCACTAATGAACAAAGTTTTTCAGCCTATACTCGGAAAATTTATGTTGGTATTCTTTGATGATATCCTCATATATAGTAAATCCCTACCTGAACACCTAACACATTTAGAAACACTGTTCCAAATCCTGAGAGCTTAGACCTTGTATGCAAATAAGTCTAAGTGTTTCTTTGGGCAATCAAAGATGGAATACTTGGGGCATAAGACTTCAAATGAGGCAGTTTCTACTGATCCTGAGAAGGTCAAAGCTATGTTAGACTGGCCTACCCCTACTACCTTGAGAGGGTTAAGAGGTTTTTTGAGGTCAACAAGCTATTACAGAAAATATGTGCTCAATTATGTAGTCATTGCTAAACCATCGACTGATTTACTTTAGAAGGAAGCCTTCAGGTGGAATGAGGAAGCTACAACTGCCTTTGAAGCTCTGAAACAAGCCATGATTAACACATCAGTCTTGGCTTTACCTGATTATTCTTAAGATTTTGTAGTTGAAACTGATGCTAGCAAGAATGGCATATGTGTTGTGTTTTACAGAAGGGGAAACCCATTACTTACCTGAGTAAGGTACTTGCTCCTAGACACAGAGCAATATTTATTTATGAGAAAGAATACATGGCTCTTTTAAATGCAGTAGAGAAATTGAGCCACTACTTGTAGTATAAACATTTTATAGTAAGAACTGATCATCACACCTCAAATTCCTTCTAGAACAAAGAGTAATCACTGCCATTCAACATAAGGGGTTAACTAAACCACTGAGGCTTGATTATGAAGTTCAGTATAAGAAAGAGGCAGAGAATAGAGTTGTTGATGCACTCTCAAGGCAATTTAAAGGTCAAGAAGGTGAAACCTTGCCTAATGTAGCTGAGTTCATGGCCATTAGTATAACAATTCCTACTTGGATGCAAGAAGACAGTAATAGCTATGAAGTGGATACACATGCAACTACCTTAATCTCTAAGGTAACATTGACTACTCAAGGGCCTCATATATATCATTACACAGCTGGAGTTTTGAGAAATAAGGGCAAAATGTACATAGGGGATCATGGTTCACTCATGCAACAACTATTGGCAACCTTTCATGACTCACCAAATGGAGGGCATTCAGGCCAACTTGTCACTCTCAAAAGGCTTTCGCAATTGTTCTATTGGTCTGGTATGAAACAGATGGTGATAGACTATGTATCTGCTTGTGATGTTTGCCAAATAGATATTTTTCTCTCAGTTCCTTTTCGATTATGCTTTTGCAGATGAACATGCTCAGAGCTTTGAAGAATGGTGAAGAAAAATTATTCAACTGGTTCAAAGCCATAGAATGCATACGTGAAGCACCAAAATAGATTACCAGAAGCTTTAGGAGATGTGTCTACAAGAGTAGCGCTGGGAACTAAACTGAAACTAATTGATGATATAATTAAAATTAAATCGAATTAAATCATGTATACGTGAGCTTAAACTTATTGACAACTATTAGAACGCTTAGACACGGTGAATTTGAAAATCGAATTTTGCGAAATTGTTACTTGTTTGGATTAGGTGTTATCACAAATGATTGGGACTATTATTAGGAGTTTATATCACAATTTTGAGAGAATTTGGTGAAGATTCAAAGTGATTTATGT
>AWOL01S0093132.1:4616-19406 GCA_000715115.1 Nicotiana otophora | reverse complement strand
AGAAACAATTACAAAGCTTTAAACCCTCATAAAAGCTCCATTAACAATCATTAAAAAAGTTTTGAAACTTTCAATTCAAAAATTGAATGTTGTAAAATTATTATTTGTTTGAATTGAGTGTTGTTGCAAATAATTAAAAATATTTTTTGAAGTTTATATCTTAATTTTGAGGGATTTTGGTAAAGATTCAAGTTGGTTTTGGTTGGATTTTCAGATTGAATGTCGAAGAGGAAGAAGAAGAATGATGTACAAATATGTTTTATGTATTGTATATATTAGGTGTGTGTTATTTTTATGTTCGATGTATCATCATTGGACATATAGTGACATACAAAAGTGTCACGACCCCAAATTCCCTCTGTAGGATGTCGTGATGACATCTAGTCTCTAAGACTAGGTAAGCCTATCAATGCGGGATANGATGTCGTGATGGCACCTAGTCTCTAAGACTAGGTAAGCCTATCAATGCGGAATAATCATAAATATCTGAAATAAATAAACTATAATTCAAATAATTACAACTCCCAAAACCCGGTAGAAATAAGTCACAAGCTTCTAAGAATTTATCCTCAATGTCTCTGTATATATCAAGGTCTAAAGAAAATAAGGAAAAAACACAATAATGATAGAAGGGGACTCCGGAGTCTGCGGACGCTGGCAGATATACCTCAAAGTCTCCGTGTACAGGTAACTCACTGATGTCGGGGCTGGTAAGGACTACCTGGATCTGCACAAAAGGATGTGCAGAAGCGTAGTATATGTACACCACAGCGGTACCCAGTAAGTGCCAAGCCTAACCTCGGTAGAGTAGTGACGAGGTCAGGTCAGGCCATACTAGAAAATAATAATTGCATGGTAAAATGTTTAACAATATAATAAAATAAAATGACAATGGAAATGAATCAAATAGCATGTCACCATTTAATTACACAAAATAATGACAAATAATATCTCGGGGAATCAAAACAGAATTCCTTTCAACTTTAAGAAAATCACAACAAATAATCAAAGGCAACTGCGGCCATAACTCACTATCAACAAGGGCACTCCCGAGGTACCACCTCGTAGTTCCAAATCATAAATAAATTCACAATATCTCATTTTCTTATTTCACCGCGGGAGCCGTCACAATTATTTTAAAGAAAATATTTTTTCCGAAATAGTATCCCGCGTTTTAGCCATCCTTATCACACCGCATGACTTCTAGTAGTTTCCCCTACTAGCCACGCGTATCAAGCCACCCTTATCTCAGCGCATGCGTTTCAATACCCAGACCTTATACCACCGCATGCATATCACATATCACAATTTTTACCTCAAGTGCTCAAATAATTTAACCTGCCAAAATACTTCAACAACAATATTTTTTCACAATAAAGAGCTCACGGCTCCATCACAATGAGTACGAAAATCTCACAAAATATTTGGGAATAAATAACTCAACAAAATAATATTTTAAAATTTTAATACGTTGCTTCAATACCAAGTTTAAAATGTCAAATAATTCATATTAATAATATTTAATTTAAAGAAAATCAACTTCAAATAATGCACAGAATAAAAGAAACCAAGTTTTAACTAAATAGGTAAAATAATTAGCAGGAAAAAAGGCCAAGCAAATTTAAAGTATATAAATCAAATCAATGATGGAGAATATAACAAGATTTAATAAATTAATTAATATGCAACAGTGATCTACACAATTTAAAAACATAACCCTTCACATTTAACCTGTGTAGACACTCGTCACCTCATGTACACGACTTTCATCACATTACAATTAATATCAATCCTAGGAAAAATTTCCTCCACACAAGGTTAGACAAGTCACTTACCTCGACTTGCTCCAACTTAACCAAGTAATATGCTTTTTCCTCGATTTTTTGACTCCGATCGACTCGAGTCTAGTCATAATTAATTCGATACAAACAACAACAACAACTCAGTATAATCCCACTAGTGGGGTCTGGGGAGGGTAGTGTGTACGCAGACCTTACCCCTACCCTGGGGTAGAGAGGCTGTTTCCAAATGACCCTCGGCATCCTTCCCTCCAAGAACTCCCCACCTTGCTCTTGGGGTGACTCGAACTCACAACCTCTTGGTTGGAAGTGGAGGGTGCTTACCATCAGAGCAACCCACCTTGTCGATAAAGTCAACAAAGATTATAGGAATCAATTTCATAAGAAAATACTATATTTTTCAATAAAATCCGAAATTAGCTCAAAATGGCCAGTGGAGCCCATATCTCAGAATCCGGAGGAAGTTATGAAATATGAAGGCCTATTCAATTACGAGTCCAATCATACCAGTTTCACTGAAATCCGACTCTGAATCGATACCGAAATCTCAAAAATTCGTTTCTATGAGATTTCAAAAATTTCCCAATATCTCAAATTCAAAACAGTAATTAAATGGTGAAAGCAATGATGTATTTGTGTATATAGACAAAATCTGAGTTAGAATCACTTACCACAATATCTTTCCTTGAAAATCTATCAAACATCGCCTCTACTCAACCTCCAGTTTATTAAAAATGGCGAATGAGACGAATGCCCTCTTTTATAAATCTGTCCACGCATCCTTCGGAATTGGGCCTCGATCGTGGCTTCGATCATGACCCTCGAACCTAGGCCTCGATCGTGGCTTCGATCACAGGCTCGAGCCTGGACCTCGGTCATGGCCTCGATTATGGCATCGAGCATGATCCTTCGATCATGGCCTCGAGCCTGTGTCTTCGATCATGGCCTCGATCACGGCATCCAGGGTGGGCCTTCGATCATAACATCGATCCCGAGCCTCGTCTCTGGCTTCGACCCTGGCCGTCGACCCTAGGCTCG
Organism: Nicotiana otophora; assembly: GCA_000715115.1. NCBI lineage: Eukaryota > Viridiplantae > Streptophyta > Magnoliopsida > Solanales > Solanaceae > Nicotiana > Nicotiana otophora. The sequence continues at coordinate 16,569 of AWOL01S0093132.1, read as the reverse complement.
ATATCTGGGCTCGATCTTGGGCTCGATCACAGCCCAGAATATCCAGCAGAAAAGGAAAATTACAGTAGCTTTTTAAGTCTAATATTTTGATCCGTTAATCATCCGAAACTCACCCGAGGCTCTCGGCACCTCAACCAAATATACCAACAAGTCCTAAAAGATCATACAAATTTATTTGAAACCTCAAATCACATAAAAAGACGCTAAAATCACGAATCATGCTCCAATTCAAGCTTAATGAAACTTAGAATTTCCAACTTCTACATTCGATGTCGAAACCTATCAAATCAAGTCATAAATGATGTAACGGAGCTATGAAAATTTTCAGAGCTGGATTCCGACTCCGATATCAAAAAGTCAACTCCCTGGTCAAACATCTAAACTTAAATTCGTGTTTTAACCATTTCAAGTCTAATTTTACTACAGACTTCCAAATAAAATTCCGATCACGCTCCTAAGTCCAAAATCACCATACGTAACTGTTGGAGTCATCAAAACTCTATTCCGGGGTCGTTTGCATATAATTTGACATCCGGTCACTATTTGACTTAAGCTTTTAAAACCTTTAGGTTTTTATCAAAATTCCATATCTCGAGCTAGGGACCTCAGAATTTGATTCCGGGCATTCGCCCAAGTCCCAAGTCATGATACGGACCTACGAAACTGTCAAAATACTGATCCGAGTCTGTTTGCTCAAAATGTTGACCAAAGTCAACTCAGTTGAGTTTTAAAGCTCTAATTCACATTTTAATCCATTCTTCACACAAAAACTTTCTTGAAAATTTTACGGATTGCGCACGCAAGTCGAGTAATGATAAATAGTACTTTTTGAGGTCTTAGAATATATAATTAATTATTAACTTTAAAGATGACATTTTGGGTCATCACATTCTCCACCTCTAAAACAAACGCTCGTCCTCGAACGGAGTTAGAAAAAGTACCTGAGCTGGTGAATAAATGTGGATAATAGCTGCGTATATCATGCTCAGTCTCCCAAGTCGCCTCCTCGATCAGATAACCCCTCCACTGAACCTTCACGGAAGCAATGTTCTTTGACTTCAGTTTCCGAACCTGCCTATATAAAATAGTCTCTGGTTTCTCAACATAAGATAGATCCTTATCCAACTGAACCGAACTGAAGTCTAACACATGAGACGGATCGCCGTGATGTTTCCGAAGCATAGAAACATAGAATACCGGATGAACTGCAGAGAGACTAGGTGGTAGTGCAATTCTGTAAGCCACCTCTTCAACTCTTTCAAGAATCTCAAAAGGCCTAATATACCTAGGGCTCAACTTGCCCTTCTTCCCATACCTCATCACACCCTTCATAGGCGAAACCCGGAGCAGGACCCGCTCACCAACAATGAATGCAATATCACGAATCTTCCGATCTGTATAAATCTTCTATCTAGATTGGGCTGTACGAAGTCGATCCTGAATCAACTTAACCTTTTTCAGGGCATCCTGAACCAAGTCTGTACCCAATAGCCTAGCCTCGCCTGGTTCGAACCAACCCACTGGAGGCCGGTACCACCTACCATACAAGGACTCATAAGGAGCCATCTGAATGCTCGACCGGTAACTGTTATTGTAAGCAAACTCAGCAAGTGGTAAGAACTGGTCCCAAGCACCCCCACAATCTATCACACACGCACGAAGCATATCCTCCAGTATCTGAATAGTGCGTTCAGACTGCCCGTCTGTCTAAGAGTGAAATGTTGTACTCAACTCCACACGAGTACCCAACTCTCGTTGTACAACCCTCCAAAACCGTGAGATAAACTGTGTACCACGTCCAGAGATGATAGATAATGGTACGCCGTGAAGTTTAACAATCTCGCGAATATAGATTCGAGCCAACTGCTCGGAAGAGTAGGTAGTCATCACAGGAACGAAATGAGCTGACTTGGTCAACCTATCCATAATCTCCCAAACTGCATCAAACTTCTGCGGAGTCCGTGGAAGCCCAACAACGAAATCCATAGTGATCCGCTCCCATTTCCATTCTGGAATCTCTAACTTCTGAAGCAATCCACCCGGTCGCTGATGCTCATATTTCACCTGTTGACAATTTACACCGAGCTACATACTCTACTATGTCTTTTTTCATCCGCCTCCACCAATAATGTTGTCTCAAGTCCCGATACATCTTTGCAGTACCCGGATGAATGGAGAACCGCGAACTATGAGCCTCATAGAGAATCAACTCACGCAAACCATCTACATTAGGCACACATAGCTTGCCCTGTATCTGTAATACATCGTCATCTCCAATAGTGACTTCCTTGGCATCACCGTGCTGAACTATATCCTTAAGGACAAGCAGATGGGGGTCATCACACTGACGTTCTCTAATACGATAAAAGAAAAGACTGAGAAACCACACAAGCCAAAACTCAGCCCGGCTCGGAAATATCCAGTCTAATAAACTGGTTGGCCAAAGCCTCAACATCTAAGGCTAAAGGCCTCTCTGCTACCGGTAAATATGCTAAGCTGCCCAAACTCTCCGCCTTACGACTCAAGGCATCGGCCACTATATTGGTCTTCCCTGGATTATAGAGAATGGTGATATCATAATCCTTAAGCAACTCCAACCATCTCCGCTGCCGTAAATTAAGATCCTTCTGTTTAAACAGATGTTGTAGACTCCGGTGATCGGTGTAGACCTCACAACGGACAACGTACAAATAATGCTGCCAAATCTTCAAGGCATGAACAATAGTTGCTAACTCAAGGTCATGGACCGGATAATTCTTCTCATGTACCTTTAGTTGTATGGACGCGTAGGCAATCACCCTACCATCTTACATCAACATTGCGCCGAGACCAATACGCGACGCGTCACGATACATAGTATAAGACCCTAAACCTGTAGGTAATACCAATACTGGGACTGTAGTCAAAGTTGTCTTGAGCTTTTGGAAGCTCTCCTCACATTCCTCAGTCCACTTGAACAGAGCACCCTTCTAGGTCAATTTGGTCATAGATACAGCAATAGAAGAGAAACCCTTTACAAATCGACGATAATACCCTGCCAAACCAAGGAAACTCCGGATTTTCGTAACTGATGACGGTCTGGACCAACTCTGCACTGCTTCAATATTCTTCGGATCTACCTTGATCCCTTCGCATGAAACTATATGACCCAAAAATCCCACTGAATAAAATCAAAATTCACACTTTGAAAATTTTGCATATAACTTCCTTTCTCTCAAAGTCTGAAGCACAATCCTCATGTGTTGTTCATGATCTTCGCAACTTCGGGAATACACTAGAATGTCGTCAATAAACACAATGATGAAAGAATCAAGATAGGGCTGAAATACACTATTCATTAAGTGCATAAATGTTATTGGGGCATTGGTTAGCCCAAATAACATTACAAGGAACTTATAATGACCATACCGAGTCCTAAAAGCAGTATTTGGGATATTTGGCTCCCGAATCTTCAACTGATGATAGCTTGAACGCAAGTCGATCTTAGAAAACACTCTGGCACCCTGAAGCTGATCAAACAGGTCATCAATACGTAGCAATGGATACCTGTTCTTCACTATAACCTTGTTCAGTTGGCGGTAAGCAATACACATCCGCATAGAACCATCCTTCTTCTTCATAAATAAGACAAGAGCACCCCAAGGCAATACACTGGGCCGAATGAAGCCCTTATCAAGCAACTCTTGTAACGGTTCTTTTAATTCTTTCAAATCTGCTGGGGCCATACAATATAGTGGAATAGAAATGGGCTGAGTGCCCGGTAACAAATCAATGCCAAAATCAATATCTCTGTCGGGTGGCATACCCGGGAGGTCCGCTAGAAATACATGAGAAAAATCCCTTACTATAGAAACTAACTCCATGGTAGGAGTATCAACACTAACATCTCTCACATAGGCCATATACGCATCACACCCCTTCTCAACCATTCGTTGAACTTTAAGAAATGAAACAACCCTGCTAGGAACATGATCCGGGGTACCTCTCCATTCTCGCCGCGGTAGACCTGGCATAGCCAACGTCACCGTCTTGGCGTAACAATCAAGAATGGCATGATAGGGTGACAACCAGTCCATGCCTAAAATAATATCGAAATCCACCATACTGAGCAATAATAAATCATCTCTGGTCTCAAAACCACTGATAACAACTAAACACGACCGATACATGCGGTCCACAATAATAGATTCACCTACGGGTGTAGATACATAAATAGAAAAACTCAGGGAATCACGTGATACGCCCAAATACGGGGAAAAATAAGATGACACATAAGAATACGTGGAGCCTGGATCAAATAAGACTGATGCATCTCTATGACAGACTGATCAAATATCACCAGAAGTAACTCAGAGATAAAATGTTCAGCCAAATCATGATTTCAAAAAACAAAATAGTTCTTCCTTTCAAATACATCAGTAAAAACCCAAATCGTTTACCGAAGTTGCCAAAAATATGAATAGTTTGAAAATAATAATTTCTCCCAAAATCTTTTCAATAATAAATAAGATGTTTTATTTTTCTTCCGGATAACCCGTGTAAAATAAATGCATCACTATGCCCATCTGTAAAAATATGTGAGAAATCATGAATGATGTGATGTTTTACAACATGAGGAAAAAAATACATCTCTATGCATGTATGTCATGTGTGCATGCCAATGCGATGCAACTCGGCACTCGTACTCAGTAGGTACCGGCGTTCACTGGGGGTGTGTACAGACTCCGGAGGGACTCCTTCAGCCCAAGCGCTATAATCTGCACGGACAACTCATGCTCTATAATTATAAAGTATATAAAGCATGTTGCAGGCGGGCATCCCCGATCCACATAATAATCCTCACAATCACGCCATAAGCCTCACTCGGTCATCAATCTCTCCAGTCTTTCGGGCTCACAATGTCATAATAATAGCCCAAACATGATGATATGATGTATCAATAAATAACAACAGAGACTGAGATATGATATGCAATGAAATGAATATGACTAAGTATGAATTTTAAATTTAAAACAGACAATTCGCAGTAATATGACCTCTGTGGGTCCCAATATACTGGCACATAGCCTCAATATGATTTTTAATATACTTTTCAGCTCAATTTCTTTAACTCATAAAACCGCATGGAAAATGCCAAGATCATTTAACTACAAAATTTCACAGAAATAATTATGTCATAATTTCTATAGTGCACGCCCACCCGCCCATCACCTAGTATGTGCGTCACCTCCCAAGAATTCATGAAATACATATATTCAGGGTTCATACCTAAACTCCAAGATTAGAAGAGTTAGTTCGAACAAGCCGAATCCAATGTCGAGCAAGCTAAACAATGCTCCAGAAATCCCATTATGCGCGTATCAACTCCCGAACGGTTCGAATCTACCACAATTAATTTGATTCAGTCCACAAAATTTTAGGAATTAATTCCATATCAAAATGCTAATATTTTTCACAAAATTCGAAATTACGCCCCAAAAATCACCTGCGGGGCCCACGTCTCGAAATCAGACGAAACTCACAAAATACGACAACTCATCCAATTACAAGTTCAACCATACTAATTTCACTCAAATCCGACTCCAAATCGGTATTCAAACTTGAGAATTTTGTTTTGTGACATTATAGAAATTTCCTTCTATTTCTCTTGAAGATTCAATAATCTCACACCAAAAATGAAGATTAATTCATGGAATATAATCACAAGGGAGTTAAGAACACTTACTCCAAGTTGAATAAAAAATTTTCCCTCCAAAATCGCCCAACCCAAGCTCCAAAATCCGAAAATGGGTGAAAATGTCAAACCCTCGAATTTAAGGTTCGGTCCCAGAGATTTCCGCATCTGCGGACAAGGGGTCTCATCTGTGACCTTCGCTTTTGCGGGAAAAATATCGCTTCTGTGAGAACAGCTTGGCCAGCCATAATCGCTTCTGCGATGCGAAGGACCGCACCTGCGCTCGCGCTTCTGCGCGCGTTGGGCCGCTCCAGCGCAAACGCTTCTGCACCCTTGCTTCCGCTTCTGCGATGCCTTCCCAGCCAGCACTCCCTCACTTCTGCGACTGATTTCGCGCACATGCAGCTTCGCACCTACGATCAAAACTTCGCAGGTGCGATCACACCAGTAGGCAGCAGATCCAGCATTTCCTTAAGTCCAAATTTGATCCATTAACCATCTGAAACTCACCCGAGCCCCTCGGGACCCCGTCCGAACATACCAACAAGTCTAATAACATAACATGGACCTACTCAAGGCCTCAAAACCCACATAACAACATTGAAACGACGAATCACACCTAAATTCGAAATCATTGAACTTTGAAACTTCAAATTCTATATTTTGTGCCGAAGCACATCAAATTACGTCCGATTGACCTCAAATTTTGTACACAAGTTACATTTTACATTACGGACCTATTCAAATTTCCAGAATCAGATTCAGACCTCGATATCAAAAAGTCAACCCCCCGGTCAAACTTCTCAAAAATTCATCTTTCGGCATTTCAAGCCTAATTCCACTACGGACCTCCGAATAATTTTCCGGACACACTTCTAAGTCCAAAATCACTGTACGGAGCTATTGGAATCATCAAAACTCCATTCCAGGGTCGTTTACACATAAGTCGACATCCGGTCACTATTTTAACTTAAGCTTTAAACCTTAGAACTAAATATTCCAATTCATTCCAAAACCTCACCGGACCCGAACCAATTATCCCGGCAAGTCACACAATAACTGTAAAGTATAATTTGAGCAGAAAATGGGGAATCGGAGTTCTAATACTCAAAACGACCGGCCGAGTCGTTACATTCTCCCCCACTTAAATATACGTTCATCCTCGAACGTGTCAAGAATTGTTTCCAAGCCATCAAATCGATGTTTCATCTCACCACACACGTACTCGGGGGTGAACCCGCGTCACCCTATTCCATATAAGCTTGACAACACAATACAACTAAAAGTCATTAATTTAACCTAAGCCCAAAAAACTTGGAGTTTAATTTCTAACCTTTAGAATTTCTTTCAAGACACAGATCTTACATTTACACACCGTATAAATCCGAACAAGTTGCATCGAGCTATGACTATAACCACAGATATAATCAACCAACATATTACACAACTCGCATGCTGGTAGCACCATTCTTGATCGCAATGACTACTCCAAAACCAACCACATACTAGTATTAAACCCATATCGAACCAAACCCCATCCCAAAACCTTCATACATTGTTGATAATAAGAGAAACACGCGAAATTTCATGACCACTCACCAGATCAACAAGTCACGGAGCTCTCTCCCCCCAACCAGAACCGTAATCGCTTTCTGCGCCGATTTTCAATATTATACTCCCGAATATACCGAAATTAAACCTGATAGTACCCATTCCAGGTCCAATGACCTTATATTGCTAAACACAGCTGTTCCACGGACATGCCACACCAATATAACTTAGAGCCACAACTTGTGCCATCCGTGCACCTATACACAAAAAATTAAATCTTCCCAGTCATGAAGAAAAATGACTCAAATGAGAGAACTGGCCCGTCAGATTAATAAGTACCGCCACAACGAAATGCTGAAAATCCATCACACTCCGTAGAACCATCACCCGATTCTAACACAAGGTTCATACCTTAACATAACTCCACTGCAGTGCATGACCCCATCCAAACGCTGGTCCATAATATATACCTCGAGCCACCCCGCTCAAAATCAATAACCACAGAGAGGCAAATGACAAAAATACCACACAAAACCTGAAAAAGAACATAACCATTACGCAATCAATCATGCAATACCCAAATACTCATCATACTCAAATTCCACTATAAAGTTCAAATAGAATCACACCAATCTGTGCACATAACCAATGAATTACAACTCCTCGTAGCATAAAGGAGTAATTCACAGATCATTTCAGAACACGAATAAGTTCAACATCAATCGAATGACACATCCCTCAACAATAGCAGTATGGAGCCAACCATTCCGGCTCGGTGTAGAATACAAATCTTAATTGGGCCTACTTATGGACCCCCAAATTAACTCGGGTTACCCACAAATAGATAAAAATCCCTCCGAAAATTCATAATGACTGAATCGTAACACATTTTATCATCTGGCTAGCTCCGACCACAACTTCACGGTCCACAACTATGAAACAATCTGCTCTTGAGAACTCTCAATCTCCAAATCCATAGAACATGCGAATCACCATATTCTATATCCACCGCCCGAATGCCTAACACCTCTCTTATACACGATCATCCCACGAGAAATACTTTAAAAGTTCTTCCGTGCCACTTGGCAAAATTTGAATATCAGCAGTCGATCAACCTGGAAAATGATGCAATACCTATGAGATATCTATAATTCAAAACATAGTGCGCCTTCTGAAATGTACACTTTACTCACGCAATACCAAATAGTTATAGCATTTATCGAAACATCGAAAATTGTTCAGGCCCTCTAAGAATTTATGACCTCCCTTTCAAAGCTTAACCATGACCTTGCACACGCCAACCTTAATCCCACACAACACACAACATCTATCATGCCATCATTTGAAAAATACGAGAACCTTATAATCATTCTGAGTCACAAGTAAAATACATATCTGATCAGCCATAAGCCTTACATTTGATCCCATCCAGCATAAAATCACAATACTCAATATGCTCCTCAGGCCGCTAGGAAAATACTCATCTCAAACCATGGTAGAAAACCTCGAGAATGCTTTAGAATCCATTTGCACATAATCAGACCATCAGAGTTGAATCTCTCTAAATCAACCAAGTCACGCAGGTCTCCAATCCCAGGTGTATTGTCATAAAGCACATGTAGAAAACCCCCACATCATAAGCACTCAAAGAACCGATCATATCCATTACCATATTGATCCAACCTACTATCCGTTTGTCTTATTTTCTCCGAGTTTCTTCCGAATCTATCTTCAGATTAATACTTCTCCTTGCTAAAACACCACGATCTTTAGCCACAGCTCACCCCACAAACCTAGCATAGAACCACAACGCCCTACGACCCATAAGCAAAGTATTCTTCTTAAGCACCTTAAAAAATACCACAACTATAACACTCACTCTGAGAATACCTTATGTGAATTTGAAATTGTTCTTCTTACCTTCCTTATACTAAAATGTAGAATCCACAGTCATACCAAATTTCTGCAAGTCCAGGCACCACNATGTGAATTTGAAATTGTTCTTCTTACCTTCCTTATACTAAAATGTAGAATCCACAGTCATACCGAATGGTCCAACAGACACGTGCCCCAATAGCGCAAACACAAATCTCAGATTTGACCATACACAAGTCCGGAGAAATTTTCAATTGCTATATATAGACCTCGAACCTATTGGAACTTTCTTGAGAGTCACCCCTTTTGTTCAAATCCAAATTACACTGCCCAAATGGGCCAACAGACACGTGCCCCAATAGCGCAACAACACTCAAAGAATTAACACTACTTTTTAATACCACCTATTAATTTCATACTCCGTGGGCACTACATCATTCACAAATAATAACTCACTCATCACACGATTTTCATATACTCATAAGTGTAATATAACCTGTATCCAGGGATTTCCTTATTCGAGCCATCATCGATCTCAACTTTTGCAAGTCATAACTAACCCACCAGTATGCCTCAACCCAAAACTAAACCTTTACAAATAATCATAAAATTGAATTATCAATAGCAGGCTCCCCCGCTTGACTCAAAGCCATAGATTAAAATATTCCATAACTCACAATACCAGTACTTCTATTACTGTCATAATGCCACAGTCAGTTCAACGAAACTTCTTCTAAACTCATGCAACGCCAACCATAAAAATACCCCAAATCATCCTCTAAGCTCGCAATTATTATCTTGACACTCAAGTCAACTTTCTCAGCCAGATTCAAATTCAAATCTCCACACATATGCCCCACTGGCAGAAAAGCAACCTCCACTCATATTACACGAAACACACCAACGTGGATTACTCTCCAGGAGATAACCCACCTCCTTAGCCTCCAATTGACATCTTGTTATATCTTTTCGCAGCCACAATTTCTACGCAATCACTAAATCTTTCTGAGTCGAAACTCATTAACTAGACATACGAGTTTAATTTGTCCCAAAATTTAAACACGTGAAAGATCTTTCAAAACATTCACGTTCGAGACTGTACGTCACATCAAAACGAAAATCAAGCACCCAATGGCCTTTCCTTTACATTTCATAGAAACACTTCTGGTCATATTCAAATCGTCTTAACACTTCCCGTAGTTATATTGTACTCATCACAAGGCCATTCCACCACTCATCGAGCCATAAATTTCACTCATAGGGACATTACCAGACATACGATTCCAAATATACAAGTTCTCACAACAGAAACTACCGAGCCTAAGCTGCGGTCTAACCCTAGCCTCAAGTCCTCCAGGCCGGACCATCACAAAAATACAAAATACTCATCTCGAACTTCGTTCATGGAATCATAAGCCGGCGATACATAACTGATACCGAGTGCCCATGTGCGCATACTAATACATGAAAGGAATTCAAAGAGTTTATGTCTCAAGCTGAATCAATCTCGCACGATAAGGAAAGAAAAATGGGAAGTATATATCTTAAATGCCCTGTAGCCTCTCAAAGATAAGTATGGACGTCATCATACCGATCCGCAAGATTCTACTAGACACTTGCTCATGACTTGTAGAACCTATGAACCTAGAGCTGTGATACTACCTTGTCACGACCCAAAATCCAATTAATCGTGATGGCACCCAACCTAACCTGCTAGGTAAGCCAACTTTCAATTATACAATTCCAATAATAATTATTAAAAGCAATTTAAGTGAATAAAGATCTTAATCTTATACAATTCCCAAGAACTGGTAGTACAAATCATGAGCTTCTAAGAATAGAGTATACAAAGCAGAAATAAAATAAATACATAGTGTGTTTGAATAATACATAAACAAAGCTTTTATAAATCTAAGGCTACCCTGAACAAGAGGCAGCTACAACAGGAACGCAGGTACATCTTCAAGTCTCGCAACCATCGAGCACAGCAACAACAATAGTCAACATCTGCACGCAATGTGCAGAAGTGTAGTATCAGTACAACCGACCCCATTTACTAAGTAAATAACAAACCTAGTCGTATGTTGAAAGTAGTGACGAGCTTCTACCAAGGTCGGACACAAAACCAATAGTCCACAACAATTCATAGCAACATAAAGGAAATAATACCTTAAGTAACTCAGGGACAAAATACTCAGCCAAATATTGATTTCAAAAATAGTAGTTCTTTCTTTCAAATACATCAGTGAAAACCCAAATCGTTTTTCGAAGTTGCCAATAATATGAATAGTTTGAAAATAATAAATTTCTGTAAAAATATTTTTAAGAATAAATAATATGTTTCATTTTCCTTCCGGGTAACCCGTGTAAAACAAATGCATCACTCTGCCCATCTGTCAAAATGTGTGAGAAATCATGAATGATGTGATGTTGTACAGTATGAAGAAAACATCCATCTCTATGCATGTATGTCATGTGTGCATGCCAATGCGATGCAACTCAGTGATAAAATCATAAACAGCCCCTTGGGCAGAACATCACTCATATACAACCCCTCGGGCAAGCATCACAGTCACTCGTGCCACTCGGGCATGCTTCACAATCACTCTTGTCACTCGGGCATACCTCACAATCACTCTTTCCACTCGGGCATACCTCACAATCACTCATGCCTCCCAGTCACTCAGCACTCGGCACTCGCACTCAGTAAATACTTGCGCTCACTAGGGGTGTGTACAGACTCCGGAGGGGCTCCTTCAGCCCAAGCGCTATAATCTGCACGAAAGACTTACGTGTTGTACGGACAATTCACGTACTATAATAATAAAGTATGCTGCAGGCGGGCAGCCCCGG